>OVBW01000184.1:0-31555 GCA_900406355.1 Erysimum pusillum | reverse complement strand
AAAGAAAAAAGAAAAAAAAGGAAAAGGAGATGAATAAAGCAAAAGAGCTTTTGAAGAACGTATCGCTATGATTGTGCTTTCTCGTTACTGAGTCACACCAACACCACTCGGAGTGTCACTTGTAAGAAGAAGAGAGAGACAGAGATTATAATTACGTGGCGGGTTCGTATTGGTTTGACTCGTGTTATAGACAAGGTTCATGTGAGAACGGTTGTATGGGATGGTTGACTGATTACTCGATTTGGGCCGTTGATTGCGGAGCGAACGGGAAAAAGATATTGGGAATTGCAGTTTCCTCTGTGTAGCTTTTTTTTTTTTAACAACTCCTCTGTGTAGCTTTACGTAAAGGGCCTAAAGGCAGAGATTTTGGGTGGCCGGGACCAAATCAATCTAACGACGACGTTTACGCTGCCGACGGTTGATCCCACGGATCTTTCGTTTTCACGATGTTTTCTCAAGTTTATGGGCCAGAAGCCCATACTTTTCATGTATTAATTAATAGATTAATCGAAATTATATTTAAGAAAACAGCCAATCTTAAAATTATTATATTTACACCAAAGAAAAACAGTAGACGACATTAAAAAACCGTGAAAAATGGGTAAAATCATAACTATAGATATGTCTTTAGAACACAAAATATGTAACTCTTTTAGTTTTGGGCAATTCATCACTCTATCCATCTTCACGAATTAAAAGAAATACATTCGATTTTCAATTATCTTGATGGTACGTCTTTTCTTACAAGAAAAAAATCATTACGTTTTTAATGTTACTTTTATTAAATCATGTCATTAATCTTTTCATTTTATTGGTGAAAAAAGTTAGAAGATATAAAATTGACATCACGAAATAAATTTAAAAGGGACATCATTTGGCAAATGAGCAGAATAATTGTTATATTGATTTTTGGTACGCATAATTATCACAACCACCTTCTATGTTATGATTTCTTTCTTATTTATCTTTATGGGGTCACTTCCGTAAATAAGTGGAAACTTGCATTGCATCCATTATTTTATTTTGTCTGATTCTTTCTCAAGATGAAAGTTTACCATACATCAACCATGATTAGTGGCTGCAATCAAGTCAGATCGAACTCATTACAAAGTACCTCGGTTTTGAACTTTAATTTATAGATATTGATTTGCGTGGGGTTTTAAACAAATTTTAGTTTTAACATACATTTGTTGTATTAGTGTTTGAGCATATCAAATCTCTTGAACAATAATGGATTAATTGATATTCGACACGTGCCAACTACACAGTCTGCACTAGTACACCGGCACAAACAAAAGAAAAAATAGCTAAGACAAAAGGTGACGAATGTACCACCAATAGCTATTATGACGAAAAGGCAAACCAAACTAATTATGTAATCAATCTAAAGTTTGTTATAGTGAATTTAATTTATTATACATACGACTATTATATACTACCTATCAACCTATGTTCAAATGGAACCATGAACATGAAAAGTAAATGTAAAATATCCTCACTCTTTTTTACCAAAAATGATCTTCAAACTAAAATGCATTAATAATACGTAAGATGTGTAGATAATTGTTTAAGAAACAACGTTATATGCGTCACTGTGTACTAACATACTTATGTTATAAATTACGTACAAGTACACTAAATGCTGTTAAATCGTTTAATCTCTGGTTTTGATCATTATAATTCGGAGTTGGATTCAATTCGGCAGTGCCGTAAAATAACCAATTAACGAACTTATAATTTAAACTAAATTTTCATTGGTTATGATCTGGATTGAGAGAAATCATTAGCTGTATTTTAAATTACTTTGGTTTGAAAGATGAAACTTCATCCATGGAACACAAATTTGATGTTGATTGATGAAAAGTGCAATCCTAGAAGATGGTACTATTGTAACATCTCTAAGCATAATTGTCTATGGTACTATTGTAGCATCTCTAAGCATAATTGTCAGTAACACAATGCAGGCATTACCAACCGATTTGGAATTGATATTACATGCTCACAGCTCACCAATACCACCAGTGGCCAATCTCTTAAAAGCTATGTAGACGATTGCAGTTTTGGCGTTGAGCGGCGCCTCCTCAGTAGTTTATATGGCCACTTTCACAATCTCCAAATTGGAGAGAACCTCCTGCAACAACAACAGTTTTGACACCAAAACCACATGTTAATAGATACTACCAACAGTCATGAACTCATAGTATGTGCATTGATATGGAAAAACAAAGAATTAAAAAAAAAAAGAAAGACTTACATCTAAAACCATCTTCTCCAGATACATACGAATCCAATCAGTGCTACCTTCATGATAGCGAAGCAAAACAAAAAACACTTGTTAAAATGATGATCATAATTTATGGGCTTCAGTTGGGTCTTCTAAACCCACAATTTTAACCCATACTTTAATGAAATCAACTTTTCATCTCTCTCTCTCTCTCTCGCTCAAATGCAAGATAAATTTTGATCCTTGTATGTCTTTCTAAACAAATTTTAATTTCAAAAAACCTAGCCTTCTACAAAAATATCAAAACCGAAATGCATAGAACTGCCTAATATATCTGTTGTCTCCTTTGTTTTTAGAACTGGCCTTAACAATTGTCTCTAGAATAAAATTTATATGCATACACTGATACACAAACACGTAGTGCATGTAGGTGGATGTACGGCTCATTATAATTTTGGGCCCTGTACTAATATATATATATTTAACCCTATAGTATGAATTTTTTTTTTGAAAAAAGGCCCTAAAATAATTTTAAAAGGCCCTAAACTATAAAGAAAATTCTGAAATTTTTTTTTGGCCCTGTACAAATGTTCCTCTTGCACATGCCAAGAACCGGCCCCAGTATGAATTAAATAGGAGGAGCGCTTCGCCTTAATATTTTTCTAACTAACTTTGTCTTCATTTCTCTATCGAATTAAAAAAAAAATCTCAGTACGAGACAGTGGACCACGAACGCATCTCCTACTTATAAATACGGCTCAACTGTACATCCAACGGTCCATAGTAATCCACCTCGCTACCTCCTCTTTCCTATCCTACACGTTTTTATATCATCTTCCAACGACATTAATAGTGACAACGGTTTTTAATTTAATCTTTTTATTTAGTAAATTTTTCATTACAGGATATTGTAGCTAGTAGCTACCACAGGAGTTCACTTGATTTATAGGTTCAATCAATTGTAGTAAGAACTTAAGATCCTACGTTGTTAGGAGTAATGCTATTTTCTTCTGTCAAAATCTTATTAATTCAGTATTTTTGAAATTACAGTTAGTGTAAAATTAGTAATAACATTTAAGTCGCATACACATTGAACAGTAGATCGCCCCCACTCATTTATTATCTAACCATTTCTTGGCCCTATACAATTATTTTCGAGTATCTTATATATATACCATATGATCATCCATGTGAAATTTACGAATAGAAGAATCCAAAAAATAATACAGATAATACAAAAAAATAAAAAATTAAAACAGGTTAAATAATAAGCACATGACATGTGCTTTCATGCAAAAAAGAGATCCTTTAATTCTTCCGCAAACTTCTCTTACAATAACAAAGCATCACTTTTCCAAAAATAGATGCGCCTTTGTCTCTCTTTTCATATCTGAAGAAGCTTCGTCGTCTTCGGATCTCGCATTTTCTTCTTTTTTTTCCTCCATTTTAGTTTAATTCTGATAAAACCTGACTGGAGACATTTTCAGAGAAGGGAGCTAGTTTTGGTTACAGAAGAGCATTAAATGAAGACAATGTCAGAAAGATCAGAAGACGACACAAATGGAATCAGATTTTCAAAGGTAATCGTGAAAGAGAGCTCTCAGGTCAATTCATCGTCAAGAATCTATTACTACGGCGGAGCCTCCGTGCCGTTTTTATGGGAGACACAGCCAGGAACGCCGAAACACTCTCTTTTCTCTGAATCATTTCGTCTCCCTCCTTTAACACCTCCTCCATCGTACTACTCATCGCCCTCTTCCTCCGGGAACAAACAGAGCAAAGGGAGAACGAAACAAACTCGATTCGTGAAGACTCTGTTGTCACGTCACGTGTCGCGTCCTTCGTTTTCTTGGTCGTCTGCGTCTTCATCGTCTTCCTCTTCGTATTCTTCCTCGTCTCCACCGTCTAAAACAGACCATCGTCCCAAAAAATGTTACCTTTCTTGCTCGAGATCGTACGTTAAGGAAGACGACGAGGAAGAGATTAGGTCGTCGTCTCCGAGGTCGACGTTGTGTTATAAGAGAGGATTTAGTTCATCAATGGGGAGTATGAAGAGAGCTTTGTGTTCTGTTCTTGGATCTAGTCGTAAAGATCTTAGATTGATGTAATGGTTTGTCCATGTTGTTCTCATTTCTATTGTTGTTATAAAAATAGGATCTTGTGTTAAGATCCTTTTTTTTTTATGTGTTTTGGTTTTTGTCTCTTTGAACACATATATTAGTGTTGGATTTTGTTCGATGCTCAACACAAAAGTTTATCATGTTTTGATATGTTTTGGTTGTTCAGTAGCTCTTGTGACTTTGTGAATTTTAATGTTTCGAATTTATGAAATTTGAATGGATCTTTTGATACGCTTAAAATGCAGTTTATGGATGGCGAAATTAGTTCTCTCGAGTTTATGAATCATTAATTAAATTTTTAATTAGTCAACGAAATACATAATGTAGGTGATTAACTGACCATGTGCCAGCATTTATGGGCTCTATCTATAATTTTAATTCTTTTGTCTCATTTTGTTCGTAATATTTCACTTTCTAGACTATGTTTGAATTTAAAAAGAAAAAAGAAAAAGAAAAAGGTGTTCATTCTCTCAGTTTAAACTCGTAAGTGAGTAAAGAAGCTTAATTACAAGTGTCAGTACGTAAACCAAAATAAAGACCGAAATGTTTACCATTCAAACCAAAAAAAAAAGAACCCGACATATGATAAAAAAAAACAAAGAGATGAACCAGACTCCCACGATAAGTCGATAACCGAATGTGTAGCTCGTAGCTAATCTTTTTACTCTTTAGAACTTTTCAAGAAGATTTCAATTAAAGGCTGCATATATTGTAAACAAGGTTTTTTTTGGTTTGAATAAATTTAACATTCAAAAAAAAAAAAAAAAAAAAAAAAAGAATGTGTAGCTCTATTTATTACTCTATCTTTGAACCATTTTAAAGATGTTAACTTAAAATTAAATTTTCTCCTTCATAGATTAAAGTCATTAAATAGAAAGAAAATTGTAGCTGTTATAGATGCTCAAGAAATTTCTGCAGGTATGACATTTAATTAATAACTTCTGAAGTAATTTTCCTAAAAAGAAGTTTTTCCTTAGAATATGCAACTTTTTGGGTGTCAAAATTTTAAATATACCCCGAATCTTCTGATAACTTAAAAAAAAAAAAAAAAAAGATGAGGTTCCCAAGCTCACCGAAGCAAGGACTGTCCTTTGACCATAAAACATAATGAAGGTTCGGATGTACTCTCTGAGAGATAACGAATTCACTGCAAGGAAACAGTGAAGTAAACTTTAAACAAGAAGAACAAGTATAGTTGGGATTTAATTCTTGACCCAAGGTTGTCAAAGTACTTGACCACTCGTGCACACATGGTAAAAGTTTTGATGGATCTAATTCGTGAAGTCTTTAAGTGCCATGTCTGCCATCATTCATTGAAGGAGCAAAGAAGTTGATGGGAAAGAAATGTGGTCGAAAGATAAGTAAGAAAAAATAGGTGGTGTAGGCTTGCATATCGTTTAATTCTTTTTTTTATTTGTCAATTATGATTTTTTCTAAATCTATTCTTTTCTTCTTTATTTCCGAAAACTTTGAAATCACATTGACTATCGAAAGTGTCAAAATATTACCAATTGAATTGTTATTTGATAAATTGTCACTCCATGGAACGGTTTATGTTGGGACTACACGTTAAATATACTTAAAAAATAAAAAATAAAAAATAAACGGAAGATCAGAACATCTCTAGCAATAGTTTCTTAAGTTTGTATCTAAAATAGTAAAAATAAAAATAATAATAATAAATATTTTGTTTAAAAAAAAAAAAAAATGTTAAACGGCCATGTTATATTTATATTTGCGAGGCAATGTTGACGAGATAAACGGCCCACCAAAAAGTTCCAAGTGATGGAGCCATGTCAAATTCTAAGTTGGGAAAATGCTTCCAAGAAAGGTTTTTTTTTGTGCAAAGTAAAACGGTTAAAAAGATTAGATAGTTTAACTGGTTGTTGTTGTCACGCGAAATAGATTGTACTTCACAAAACAGGTTTAAACTTCGTTTGGGAGAATTTTTAGCCCCGTTTACCCCATTCTTTAAAATGTTTTGTGAAATAAAAATTATTTCTTCAAACAAAGCTGTCAAAATAAGTATTTTCTTAACTCAATTTTATTTATGTTTCTGAATTTTCAAAGTGAAACCTTAATTGTAGAGATTTATTAATATTTTTTTATTTATCATTAAATAATATTCTCTGCTAACTCAAACTTAACACCATAAGAATTTAAAATCAAATACAAAGAAAAAGAGAGAACAACGGGGCGACGGTTTAGGCTACAAATACGGGTCAAACAAGAATACATACAAGTGCAAAGCTTTCTTAGAGTCTAAGCAATCTTCTTCTTTCTATTCGATTTTGAAACTGGAACCGGAAAACTGAATACTGATTATTCTAATGTATAATATAATTACGACAATCACCCTCTGAAATTTCACCACTAACTTTGATTTAGTACCGCTCTGCATCTTGCTCACATCCGAATTTTAAGAAACTTTTACGAAATAAAGGTGAAAAAAGAAGAGATGTTGATTGTTAATTTGTGTGTTCTTGGAAAGGTTTGAGTAGGCTATATAACGACTGTTGCTGCTTTTAAAATATTTTGGTACCATCTATGAACAGTAGCCTATAGTGAGGGTATATGGGCCTAAAGTTGATAGCTAGATAACAGTAAATTAAGTATAAATTTATTATTCTTATTCTTACATGTTTTATGGTATTTTGTTATAATAAACGGCGATACTATTCATCAAATATGGTATTTTGTCATTGTTCTTTGACGAAGATTCTTTGCATTTCCCTTTCCTATTAATATGAATGATCAATACACAGAAAAGATATAAAATAAATACCTTAAGTAGTTAAGTATATGATGCCAAATTAAAACAATACCTTAAGTATATATATACATGCATACGTACAATTGGTCGATTCGTACACAAATCTAAAGTTAAATATGATTATGTGTAAGTCATTTTCAAAATAACAACCCATATATATATAATGAACAAAAATAAAAAGAGCCATATATATAAAAGATGATGAGGTTTCTTGATTTTGACAAGAAACTAACATGTCAAAATCATCAAACTATTTATCCTCATTCACTCTTTTTTTTCGAGAGAAGTATATCTAACAATATCTTCTCTAAATCCTTCACCAACTTTTTACTATTACAAACCTTAAAACTCTTTAGCTATCGTAAACTACTCAGCGGTCCATTCGTGTGCAACGGTGTTAGATATATATGATTCCAAACAAAAAAATCATAATCATATAAAGTTGAGATTTATTTAATTCTAAAAAAGAAAGAGGTGTTGCTATAAATGTGAAGCAAAAGTCCACATGCGGCCATGGGAAAACATAAACATTAAAAGTAGGCATTAAGCACGAAATCCATCTGTTGTTGCCTGACCGATGAATTAGTGACTACATACATTTATACAATTATATTTATGTGTGATCAGATTCGTAAAGTCAAAAATAAAAATTAAAAAACGCTCACGGCTCACGTGCTTAAGCAGTGAATACAGCTATTCAGTCTTTACTAACTAGATATCTTCAGTTGTTTTCATGTTAAAAGAGAGACTGTGTTGCCTCTTGAGCTATCAAACCCCTTCTCGTCTCCAATATAAAGTTCTATTACAAGGCGGCTCAAGATTTGCTTATATATCTATCTATATAGAGACGCATATATATACTCATACAATACATATGTATATACATCGTGATCACTAAATCTATACACTTGGTATTTTACTTGCCTTTAAAGCCTTCCTTCCCTGCCCAAAAAAAAAAAAAGCCTTCCTTAGCCATCTTCCTTCACACCCTCTTTAAGAGTCACTTGACTTTAATATTCCTCTTTTTGTTTCTTTATCCTTTTGTCTTTTTCCTTTCTCTTTGCCCGCTGAGAGCATGCCTGAATGTCAAGAGAAAGGTAAGAAGTGAACATCTCATTTAGTGAAACCCTTATTCTGTTTACAATGATTTAGATTTTATTCCCTCAACTGGTGGATATGGTTGATTTCTACCTTTTATTCATATATTAATGCTATTATTAAAAATTAAAGCTCTTCCTCGATCGATTCCTTGTGTTTAGGGAGAGATTTGAAGAGATAGGGAAGAAGATCAAAAGAGAAGCAGATGCTTGGCCTCATCAGATGGCAGGAATTAGAAGACCAACGACAGGTCCTCCTGGAACCCTCAACACCATTACTCCTTGTGCTGCCTGCAAGCTTTTGCGCCGTAGATGCGCTCAAGAATGTCCATTTTCGCCATATTTTTCCCCACACGAGCCTCATAAGTTCGCATCCGTCCACAAAGTCTTTGGAGCTAGCAACGTCTCCAAGATGCTTATGGTAATAACCATGCTAGTCTTAATATGAACATGCATTAATATACACACGGAACACTTGACTTTTGTAACAATAACCAACTTATGGTAATATATCTGGTGGTCATCGCTCTTATTAATTCTTATTAGACGAATTTTTCTTACCATTGCAAAAATTTGGATAGTAGTTAAAAGTTCGAGAGCGAGATTACTCTGTTAAGAGAAAAAATAATGTTTTTGGCAAGTTCTCATAATGTGAAACAATTCCAAACTAATTCATCAGGAAGTACCCGAGAGCCAAAGAGCAGACGCGGCGAATAGCCTCGTGTATGAAGCAAACGTGAGGCTAAGAGATCCTGTGTACGGATGCATGGGAGCAATCTCAGCTCTACAACAACAAGTCCAAGCTTTACAAGCCGAGCTCACGGCCGTACGATCCGAGATTCTCAAGTACAAGCAACGAGAAGCTGTTGCCACTTTGATCGTACCTTCCAACTCCCAAGTCGCCGGATTTCACAACTCCGGCGGCGTCTCCGTCATTGCACCACCACCACAAAGACCGTCAACTCCACCACAGCCTACGGCGGCTCATCCTCCGCCTCCTCCTTCAGCTTCTTGTGTTTTCTCTCAACCAACCACAAGGGCCTTAGAATACGGCGACATTGAAAGTGAGAACAACTCTTACTTCGGTTAAATTTATTTGTATCATTCTACAAACACACACAAATACATATAATTTATTTCGATAATTTGTGATCCGGTGATTTACTAAATTAAATAAATATAAGGAGAAAAATTGATCTTAAAAAGCCTGACATTGATCGATCGAATGTATAATACTAATATCGTTTTGTTGGTTAGCCTATTTAGATTTTAGATAACCAATGATTAAATGAGGTTAATGATATACATCAAAGTAGAATTTAGTTGATATTTATTTTTTGCTTTAACCGTGATGAACTACATGTATAATGCATTTTGAATTTGGGGTAGCTTAAATTAAATTAATGAGTCATGCATACGAAACTGATTTTTTTTGTTTTTTTTGTTATTCTAGAATCCACGCAACATAACGTTACTTAACTCTATAAAAAAGCTACTTACACCAAATTTTGTGTGATAGCTGGCTCTGGATCTGCAGATACATGTATATATATATAGTGTTTATTGGTTGGGTGAAGTGTCAGCTGTATATTACCATTAATTCATTTAATTTGGTTCTATTTAATTAATCTTTTGGGTTTCCTTGGCGTATCGAATTAATCAATCCAGCTTATTGCTGACCAGATTAATGCAAACAATGTTCGGTGGGGGAAGTGTATTGCTTAAAAATGGCAAAACAAAATTAATTTTTAATAATTATTAATTTTATAAATTAAATTGTTGCAAAAAAAAAAATCGATTAGAAATTAGAAAAACTTTGTTAAATTACTTGCCAAACTTTGTAATACTTTTAGTCCTAAAGTTGCCAGACAAACAATCCGTTTTATTATTTGACAAACGTGAAATACACTTGTCCGCCTTACCGTTCTCGCTAATTGTAAGTTTGTAGCACATATAATCCTGATGTTGCAAATATTTTTAAATTGGTTGAAATTATATCCCTAAAGCTGTAAGCAAAAAGGTCGGACTCAAAAGTCAAATTCAAAAAATCAAACCCCTAAACCTAAATTGTAATTTGAAGACCATTGACTAGAGCTTTTGTGGTTGGAAGGCTTATCTAGGGTCAAAGATAGAATCCTTATTGAAGATGTGATGTTTTGGTTTTGGTCCAATGTCACGTTTGCTTCATACTATGGTACTTGATTGATTATCCCTTGTCCAAAGGGAACATAGTATTCCATTTGGTACTTGTATATAATTTTTACATTTTTTTTTTCTTTTGAAATTAAAATCGTGTGCATTTCATTTACATAGGAAAAAGTAAGATTAAATCATACTTAATTAGAGTTTCAAAGTTAACTTGATTGATAGATTTAATTACATGTTGGTTGAAACTAAAGGCAGAGGCTCGTTTTTTTTTTTTTTTTTTTTGGTCACCAGGCAGAGGCTCGTTAACTTTCAAATTAACATTCTTCTAGGGTAACCGGCGCTTTTAGACCAACATCATTTGAATTCTCTCAAGTGTATATATGCGACCAATGGGTTTGCCAAAAAATTAAAAAAAAAAAAAAAAAAATGCGACCAATGGAAATCAATCTCTGGGTTCAACAACTTGGTACTTCCAAATTTTATTTGTTTGATTAGAATATACACTAAAGTTTTATTCATTATGTTAATTAGAATATCACAACTTCAAATTTCCTTGAAAACCATATATATACACACATCTCTCAGTGTTATAATTGGATACTAAGAGGAGATGTGTCTAAGGCTTTTGCCTCCATTTGAACACACCCTCCACTAAACTCTTTGGTCTCATCACTCTTGTAAACATACTTGCTCGCTGCCCATAAGAACAATCCCATGTTCACTATGGAAATCACCACTAGAAACCCATAATAGTAATCAAGCCTAGAATCATTTAAATTGTCACCAATCCAACTCTTCCCTCCACCTTTACTCGTGATCTTATCAATCATTGTCACCAAGAAGCTGTTCAAGAAATTCCCAAGACCGATGCCACTAGTGAAAAACGTTGTTCCAAGGCTCTGCATCTCCTCAGGTGACTGATCATAGAAAAACTCAAGCAAACCAATCGCGTTGAACACATCCCCAATGCCTAGAAGAGAGTACTGAGGGAGCAACCAGAAAATGTTCATAGGCACAACTTGTTTCGGACTAGTTATGTGAAATTCCCTTATCACTCGCATCCTCTTGACCTCCACGGCCGAAGCAACCGCGATTGCAACAATTTGTATTCCAAACCCTATCCCTAGCCTTTGGAGTAGAGTAATCCCTCTAGGGTTTCCGGTTTTCTTGCGCATGAAGGGAACAAAATATTGGTCGTACATGGGCACAGAGAGAAGCATCGAGAGCGTAACAAAGCTTCCGAGTGAAGCCGCGGGGATCTGAAAGTTGGATCCAATTTTTCTGTCCAGCGTGGTCCCTTGTTTGACGAAGAGAGTGTTGACTTGTGCCCATAAGGTGCTTGGGATTAAAGTGACAAACCATATAATGATAAGTCCCAGCACACGCTTTGCCACTTCCACTTTTGTTACCGTACATGGTAACTCTCTTGAACATGTCTTAATGGCCGCTTTATCCAAGAACCTGTAATACCAAAATCCATATCGTTCATATATTTAAATCTATGCATTGTCTCAAAATGACTTTGTGTCTTGTCTTGTCCCTGATATTTTTTCTAATCAGGAAATGCCTAGCTAGAAATAAACGTCGGTCCAAAAGGTGAATATTTCTAGCTAGTTGTAGATGTTATGCAATAGGCTTGTTTTACCAATAAAAAATGTGCCTCCATGAAGGAATATGTCTTATCAGTTCCTAGAAAATGCTTGATACTTCATTATATATATATATGCCAACAAGTAAAGCTACGCACATAAAATTGTCTCAATATTTTGTGATATCTTCAGTTTTCTATACTTAGTAGTTTTTGCAATGTGATTGCCTTTGGTACGAAACTCTAGTGGGACGGTGTATTGGAGAACACATTAACGTGTAGAAGGTGAGAACTGGGGACCATCCAATAAAAGATTCTACAGAGCAGGTGCACTGGATTAAATATATTCATGAAAAAGAAAATCAAAATTATATATTTTCCACGTCATAACCCACCAGAGACAAATGCATAACTTTGGTAGTTATTTATCCAATGATTATATTGGCCTATTATTCTCTGTCAAGGAGTCAAACTACAATCGTGCACATTCCTTTTTGTTGTTTGTTTTTCTTATATATAAAACTAATTTTGAGTACAAAGTAAAAAAGATTATATGTTTATAATTATCTAGAATCATAATTTGAGAGAAGTTTTTAATGAGAAAATAATTATAAGATATGAAGTCATGATGAGATGTACACTGACCTGAAGATGGGAGTGTGGTGAACTTGATGTTTACCACTGCTTTTGTAATAATGGGAGTCAAGCTCATGAAGCTCCGAAAGGTCATCAGGACATTGAAGCTTTCGGTTTTTGAATGCCGCGATAGGGACTTGAACCAACTCCTTCGCCAAATTGTCTGATTTGACGACCTTATGCCTGTAGAATGGTGTACCAATATAGAACACAATAAGCGAAACCAAGAGTCCTACGGTAGGGATGCCATAACCTAAACCCCATCCGAGATTCTCTTGGATGTACACGAGGCCTAATGTCGCGAATAACGCCCCCAAGAAGGAGCTGAACATCCACCAATTGAAGAATGAAACCTTCTGTTTTTTCTCTCCAATGCTATAGTCGTCGAATTGGTCCGCTCCAAATGTGGAAATGTTAGGTTTGGTTCCGCCGGCTCCAATGGCTATGGTATAGAGGGATATGTAGAAAAAAGCTATTTGTAAGGAGGATGCCTTGTTACATACCCCGTTTTCGCATGTCGGTCTCAGAGATTTAACCGTTACCGCCATTGTTAAGAGAATCATCCCCTGCAAACAAAAAAAATAATCTTATATTATGCCGTTATATCATGAAATCTGGATCTTGCTTGTTTTACGCTAGCCTTTACGCGTTACAAAGTTATATGTGTTCATGTTTTCCATAAGGAATCATCTCCGATATTTAATCCAAATTTCCTTTGTTTTGTCCCGGAGATACTGATAAGATATGCATTTTGTTTGCTAACCCAATAAAATTGAAGTAAAGTGATAATCGTGGGTCCTCTTGAAATATGTGTGGAAAACAACGTTTACGTACGTATCCATGTCTTAACGATCAACATAAATCAAATCTCAAAAGTAAAATAAATTGAAGTTAGCTAGCTTTCGTTAACTGGTGCCTTAAGTTCTGACACGTCGTCTACATTGTGGACGCAGATAAACGTGTTCGACTTTAAGCCTAATAATCTGGTAATCTCAGACTTATCGCTTATCAGTGCTAAATGATTAGAAAAGTACCCAAGTTTTGCAAGAAATCTAATAAGATCACTTTAATAATGTCTTCCAAAAAATGCCTATTTTTACTTACATGTCACATCAGTGCTGTCAAACAGCCGTCAAGTGATGTAAAAAAACCATTTTCATTTTATTTTTATTAAAAAGACCATCTGCTATATAATTTTCGAGAAGAAAAAAACTCTGCCTGCGTTTAATTCCAATAAATAACTTTTATTTTTACCAAAAAATTTCATATATGATACTGAAATTAATTGCTACCTATACGATACATATACATAAAACATAACAATTAACAGTCATTGCTACTTATTCTTTAGTTAACATCGATTTAATATATGATATATACAAAATTTGATGATCTATACATATTATGTACTTTTCAGATCCATATTTTTATATGCAAAAAGCGGAACGAATTTCTAGTATTTTCTTGAAACAGAGTTTTTCCTATATATATGGAAAATTCATATCCTTCTAAATATAATTCTCATATAATATATATCCACTTTAACAGAAACCACACAGTTGCCCTCAAATATATATATGGCCAGTGGAAAAAATGCAAATATTTTTTGTGGCAGTGTCTTCTCGGGATTAATGTTCACGGACCCTATCTGATCACACGTCCAAAACACACACAGACACACATCTCTACTCCTTTATGACCAACCCCCAAAAATGAGTAAATATAAATCCCTATAAAAGTTTGGCAGGAAAAAATCAGAAAGATAGCGTTTTAAAGTGAAAATAAAACTAGAAAAGTAGTGACTCTATTAAAAAAGAAGAACACACCGCTGATGTCAAGAAAAAAAAAAAAAAAAGGAACACACCATCATGGAGTAGGAAATTTAGACAATTAAAACTTTAATTTTCTTTGACAGAAAAAAAGTTCCTCAAGGCTCTGCTGTTATTAGTAATATTATCCTCATATGATTATATTTTTGTAGAATTTGCGATACCAATTTAGATTTCTAAACCATTTTTAAATTAATATATTCTGTTAACAAAACATTAAATACTTTAATTTTGTTCTATAGTACACTTAATTGTTTGGTTCATTTTTCTTCTAAGTTCGATTTCTTTGAAAGTTGTAATTAAGAACATATTATCTGGTTTAGTTAAATTAATTCGCATTTTGACCATAAAGGAGAATGTAGAAATACCAGGACATAGATGAGAGAGGAGGCAGTAAAAGTCCAGAAGCGGCCTATGTATGAGTCGGCGATGTAAGCTCCGGCGATCGGAGTGATCCAAACAGCACCGGACCAATTATTCACATTTCTAACCGAAGAGATCGTGTCTTCGTGAAGTCTTGTGGTCAAATAATTCACTAAGTTCGACGCTATTCCGTAAAACGCCATCCTCTCAAACGCTTCATACCCTTCTCACACACACAAACACACGAAATACTATATATATAAAGATTTAAGTGACAACAACGCACAAGCAATTTTATGCTTTTAATCAAGTTTATAGATGAAAGTATATGGTTTTCGAAAATATACCGAGGAGGAAAGAGCAGGCTCTCCAACGACCAGTCTTGGAGGCGAGGACGGGACGGCCTTGCAGGTCGACGGTGCCATCTTGTGTGTAAACTTTTGCATCCTCCATTAATTGTTTTTTATATCAAATCAAATATTTATAAAAAAAAATACAATGTTTTTTTTTTTGGGGATGTTATTGGTAATGTTGTGAGAGTTGAGAGAGCTATGAGAGGTCAGGGCTGTGAAGAGAGAGACTAAACGGAAATAGTTTAAGGTTGCATGGTGTTTTTTTTATGGGATTTTGAAAAAATAAAATGAAAAACAAGGTCTTAGAGATTTGCTTAGTTTTAGCTATTGCCTTACTCTCCACAAGCTCAAGTATGTGATATATATAAAGCCACCGCTAGATTTTTTGTTTCCTTTTCAATTTTCATTAATGTCATCATCATCATCACCTTGGTCATGTAACCACCAGCATTATCATCATCACTATATAAATCCTTGGCATATACAATTTTTAATTGGTCCATTGTTTATTATAGCTTAAATATGGAAGAAAATATTGCAAAACAAAAGTCCTATGTATATTGAGCCGAAATGACGTCAAAAAACAAAATTGTATATTGAGCCGAAAATTCTGGTCAGCAACAGGTAGCGATGATGACATATTTGGTTCCAATTATAAAAATCATTCGATAAACCTATGCCATCCTGTCACAGAGGAAAAAAACAATAAACCTTTTATAATTTTTTTGTATTAGCTGCCGTACGTATATTCGAGGCTTGATATATATTTTAGCGTATTTGTATGAAATGACCGACAATACTAAAAATACACATTGGAAGAGGCGTATAAAAGTTGTAGAAAAAGATATCATAAATATTTCCAACAAAAAATGTCTACGTTGTATATAAGTTTTAGTTTTCTACGTTTTCCAAGCACAGTTTCGTCAAATCTATGGTACTGAAATTTTTCTAAAAAGCTTCATGGTTGTTTTTCTTTAATAAAAAGTGAAAAAAAAATTAAAACATAATTATTCTACTATATTGTAGACAATGAATAAATTTTTTTTTTTTTTTTTTTTGTGTCAGCAAATAAACTTACCATACAATATTTATTTTGAAAACTATATTTCATTCATATATATGTATTCTCTTTGTTTCAGTTCTATCTATCTTTTTATACTAGTTTTTTTTAGTAGATGATTGTTTTTTGGATTTAACTGAACGGAGAAAATAGGAAGAATTGCTTTTCTTCACCAAATTAGATTTTCAAGATAAATGGTGCTAATATTGGTGTAACACAGCAAGATTTCATATTCCTGCGAGTTAGAGTCTACTGTCTACATGTACCGAGTTGCTTAAGTTTCCTAATTCTATAGCTACTTAAGCCTCACCAGATATACAACTAACCATCTTAATAACGCACGTGCACTATAAAGAAGCACATGGAAAATATAAATGCACAATTGGATTGGATTGGTATTTTTTTTATAACAGAATTAATAAGAACGGAAAGTTGAACTAATCTATTCGATCGGGTTTCAAGTTGTTTGATACTATAATCTTCAAAATTGTTTCCGAAGAATCAACACAAAATGTCCGGATATTTTCGTCACAAAACGACTATATGTATGAGTATGACCTTTCACTTGCCGATTTTCGATTCATGACAAATCAAATATCTTGGATCAAAAGTAAAATTTCTGAGACATTCTATTCTGTTTAAACCATGAACAAACAAATCTTGCAGTGAAAATCAAAAGTGATTGTGGTCCAATGACGCGTTTGATGCATCCAATACAATTGGAAGGATAGAGAGAAAAAATAGTGGTCCAAAAGGCTTGTGATATCTTGCCCCACTCTAGGATTTAAGCCTTGATGGCCCTTGTCCTTACATATAGAGAAAGGGAAACATGCATGGAACTAAATTGATGAGATGTTAACCATAAATGCATCCACCACCTTAATATCAAAGCTATATCTAACCTTTGTGTAATTTCGTAAAAGTATTCACTAAACTAGAAGTCTAGAATCATTATTAACATTTACATCTTTCAGTTCACAAAAAAGTATCGTGTTATAGTAACCTTTTCCGAAAAGAATGTCACTTTAACATTATTTAGCAACAAGTCTTATTTACCATTTAACTTTTTTTGTTGTCAACGTCTTATTTACCATTTTAACTAAATTTAATAAAATTTAGCTTCAGTTGTTTTTATTTATTTTTGGCGTAATTGAGTTTAGTTGTCATAGTTTAGTCAATAGGTTTTTTAAATATATGTATATATATATTTAAATAACTTTTAAATGTGTAAAAATTGTCAAAATAATTTTTTTTTTTATGATACAGAAGGAATATTTATTTACATTATGTCCATTGCAAAAGAATGCCAAAAACTGTATGGAATATGACAAAAATGAATTTGTTATATCATGAGCTCAGATATTATGGAGGGTAAGATGCTGAGAACAACACGTAACAAACATAACCAAATTAAAGAAAGAATGGGGAAAAAATATTTCCAACCATTTCAGGAATTTGACTTTACTGTAAAAGACTGCCCAATACAATGACATTGGGTCCAACATCCAAATAATGAANTTTTTTTTTTTTTTTTTTTTTTGGTTCATTAAATTTAAACGAAATAAATGGTACTAGGCTAGGATCCCTGAGGATCATACAGTCTGAGGAAAGAAATTTAGAAGATTGGAAATTAAGTAGGGAAACTTAATCTAAAAGAGCTAAACATATTTGTTTGATTAAAAAAACATGTTATCTTAAGATGCAATAACTTTATTTTTCTTTCGGTTCCTCAATGGATCATTGTGTTACAACTTACAAACTACAAAGGTTGTCAAAATATTTTTAATCCAAAATATAGCAAAAAGTGTGAGATTTACATAATTAAAGTTAGTTAACCATAATATTAAAAGTTAATAATTCCGAAAACATTTCCAGCATGACTGAATTTTCTCATGACATATTCCGGTCCTGCAGTAATCTAACGCAGTGGCGGTTTATCTTAACTGTGAACAACCCCAAGAAACAAGTCCAGGTACACACGAAAAGGCTTGAGACGGTTTGTTAGCATTTGATCAAGAGCCGTGATAATAGAGCTAAAAGAGTACAAAAAAGAGTAAATGATCACAAAAGATTTGCACGAGGGTTAAGGATACGATTGAAAACGAGTTGACAAGCTTGTTTTGTTGGCTTCACATTGCAACTTGCAGAGAGTTGAGACATGAGCTTGAGGCAACTTAGGTTTTAGCTACTAGATATCTATGAGAAGGACATTGAGAGAAATCAAGGGTCAAACGTATAACCACTAATAAGAAAAGATTCTTTGTCAAAAAGATTCTTTAATTCTCATTTCAGGATAGTCTTTATTTCTCTTGACTACAACACAGCCAGTGCCAAAGTGGTACATACTGTTAACTGTTAAAGATAATGTTTCCTACAGATCACTTGACTCGACAAGACCTTGCTAGTTCCACCATTCATAGGTTCCTAAGCTTTCTATTATGACTTGTTTTGTCCCTTCATGTCTATCTACAACCATAAACGTCTTTTGTATACACAAAGAATGTAGGTATGTGCGTATTAAAGGGCCAGTGAAACAGAGGCAATCACGATACTTTGCTTGTGGACCACTCTGTCTTTTTAAGGGCGAGAATTAACATGAATTTTTCTTACTCTAGGCCTCCACTAGATGTTACCTCCTTTTTCTGTCAGCTCAAATCAGTCAACATCTTTGAATTGTAAGCTCTTCGCTGGTCGATATAATCCTCAGGGACAGTTAAACGGTTGTTAAAGTTAGATTTTAAGCATAAAATTCATATAACATACAGAGTTAAACACTTCGAACCATTTTAGGGTCTATGAGAAATATTGTCAAGGCAATGATGGGCGACTTCGAACCATTTTAGGGTCTATGAGAAATATTGTCAAGGCAATGATGGGCGATGCAAATTTTCTATCTCATTACACAGACATAGTAATACTACTATACTAGAATATCTCATGAGAAATTTGGTGTTCATGACGAAATGGAAAACTGGGCATGTTCTCTTCGAAGTAGGCGGTGTACCAGTCTCAGAAAATGATGGCAGAACACTGTAATCAGTAAAGTGAGTGACATGAAAACAGCAAAGATATCGATCGGTGTTTAACAGAAGATGCACGCACAATTATTATTAAGACTTTAGCTTGGAACAATGAAACGTTGACATCACATTTTAAACATTTTCAACCCGAATTCAGGGTGAATAAATAGCTGCAGTTCCTGAAAGTTTCCTTTTCCTGAGCAGCTTGCAAGGGTTTTGGTTCTGTTTTCATCTGCTCATTGTGTTTTCTTCCTGTTACAAATTTTAAAAACAATAATTAAAACTACGAAAAAAGCTCAAGTTTTACATCGGACACGCACAATATTCTCATCACACCAACCTCTCGAGTCTCCACTCACATCGATGGGTGTGATTACTTTCATGAGGTTATCTCGTTTTATGTTGCTTACTGTTAGATGCTTTTCAGAAACAGAACAAGCCACAGGAAGATAAAGAAGCATGACAGAGTAAAGTTGTAAATTGATAGGCCGGATTCATGGCTGCTACAAGTGATTCCAAAAGTCATCTCCTACATATCACAGAACAAGTTTTCTTTAACTCTTTACTCCCTGTGGCAAGAACGAAATTCTCGAAGACATGGAGGAGCTCCCATCTCCTCTGACAACATTATCGCCGCTATTGACCGTCTTGTCCGCAATCGGATTACCTCATACAACCGGATGCACCCGACGAAGCTCCCTGAGGCCTACGGCTTATGGCTTCTTTCTCGTCCTTAGCTTAATCATTGTCTCTGAAAACTCAATCTAAAAATCTGCTGCTTCTGCTAAAAGGCTGCATATATTGTATCATGGTTTTTTGTTTGAATAAAATTTTAACATTCATACAAAAAAAAAGAGTAATTAAAGCTCAGTAAACTTCTTTGTCACAGAAGCCTAAGCATATAACATATCTCAAACAGCGGTTTATAGGTTATAAAGGGAACCAATTAAGCGACATACCACTGAATAACGAGTTTTCAATATTCTACATAAGATTCGGCTTGGCAAAAAATTTACGTTGGCGCAATCACAATGATCTTTCGTCAGTGACTGATCATCAGCTTCCATTCATTGTCACCTGAATCTTAGCATTCTACTGAGGTTTTCTGTTTTATACAAGTTGTCACCGTAACTCAATTAATTAATTGCACCCGTTAAAGTCGACTGGGTTATGTAAGGAGTGAAGGCCGAGCCCAATCAGAAAATGAAGCCCATCAAGCCTGATCTTGAGTCAACACAAGCAACGGTCTCATTGACCAGAAGCAGAGCATCTCCTCAACGTTCACCTGCGATCCGTACAGCTTTGTCTTCACCCACAGTTCAGCTCAACAACCAGTACAAGGTATTGAAGGATAAAGATGAATGAGCTGTCACTACCACCTGTCCTATTCTAGATTGTTCTCCTTGTTCTATATAATGAGTGTAATGTAATGAAACCCAATATAAGCAATAAAAAGATGTATTCTTGACACTTCTTCAAAAGCTTCAGTCTTGGTTTTTTTTCTCTTTCTTTTCTCAAGCCCAAATTTTTCCAATCAATCATCAGAATTCCGGTTTAGTTATGGTTTAGGTTTCAACCGATCCACTAGTGTTCGGTTTGCAATTTAGTGTGGGTTCGATTGTTATACTTTCAAATTCAAACCTTTTTTCCTTTTTCAGTGTTTGGTGATTGAGTTCACAAAGCCTCAGATTATTCTCTACTTGGCACTACAAATCAATTGGCACAATAATTGATCACGAATCTAGAATCTTGGAAGTCATAAAATTTCAGAAATGACGAAAACTATACGCAAAAGAAAAGTTGATTCTTTATTTGCATGTAAAGAAAGAACATTATTACCACTAGAAAGAAAATAACAAAATCTACCATGTTTTCACGTTAAGGATCTACCATGTTTTCACGTTAAGATGAATGAGCTGTCATTACCACCTGTCATATTCTAGATTGTTCTCCTTGTTCTATATAATGAGTGTAATGTAATGAAACCCAATCCATCAAAGCTGTAAACCCTAAAACCTTGGTTTGTCTTTCACGATCAGTCGATCCGCCTCATATATATGCTTTATCTCTGTAGCGTAGCAAACGACCCTCGTCTCCGCTGAATAATCAAAAATTAAGTTGGTTCCGGCTAAAATCTATCAGTCGTACGTTGATCATCTATTGAGAGTCGGTCAGTGGCCCAGCGTCGAGAGAGTTTCTCGAATTCAGTTGTAACTTTCTCCTCGATTGATCTGGTACTTTAAAATTTCTCAACTCTTATAGCGTTACGTTACGTGTATAACTTGGATTTCTTCTGGATTTCGATTCGAATTTCGTATGTTTTTTATTTTGTCGAAAGTCTTTGTTGGTTAGTTGATATGTGTATACAATTGTCTTAAAACATGTCTCTTGCTCCTGGATTAGTTTCCTTTGTGGATTTTTTGTCACCCTATATTCTCTTAGTCGAGAAAGGGACAATTCTTTCTTCTTGTCGCTGTCTACAAGTATAAAACTCTTATATTTCATACCAACTAATATGTAGGGATATATATATATGCTTATTTTTTGTATGTATATATAATTAGTTCCTTAACATTTTTACCTTAATCTCCAGAGACAGGTTTACATATTTGGTTTGCAATGGCAACACTGAGCAACAAAGATGTTTTCTTGGGTGGATTTAGGAAACTCTTGACAGAACAATGGCAAGCCGATATTCAGCTCAAGGCAGGAGACAGTGATGAGGGTGCAACTATCTCCGCCCACAAACTTGTTCTGGTTTTTCTTTAACTCCTTGTCTTCTCTCTTACTGTTAATGTTTTTGAAAGCTCTTCTTAGATTAAATGTTTTTCCTTTTTTTATGTTATTTCCTATAAACAAATATGGAATTTTCATGAATAGGCAGCAAGATCAGAGGTGTTTAAGAAGATGCTGGAACCAGACGAGATCAAGTCTTCGGCTAAGCTAGAGACAATAACTCTCTCTGAGATGAAACATGAAGAAGTAGAGGCTTTGGTTGAGTTCATCTACAGCGGTGATGGCTCCTTTTCTTCTGCGAGTCTCAAGCAACATTCTCGGTCACTCTATCTTGCAGCAGACAAATATGACATTCCGCATCTACGGGACCTATGCAGAGACGAGCTTATCTCTTCTTTGAATTCATCAAACGCCCTTAACATCCTTGAGCTTGCCCAAATCCCTTTTGACATAGTCCTCCACAGTTCTGCCTTGACTAGTATCCAAACCAATTTAAGCGTGATTGCTGACTCTGATGAGTTCAAGTTGTTTGTTGTCAATCATCCAAATCTTACAGTGGAGATATTGAAGGCTTCTCTTACTTATCGAGACAGCTATTCCTACTGTTATTAATTGTGGTCGTAAACGATAGACAAAGACCGTAACTATTATCTTTTAGGTATTGGAATTAGGTGGTTTTGTTATTAAGTATAACTAGATGGCATTAGACGGTTATAGATGTCAGTGTACGGTCCTAAGCGGCCTTGGACGACTATACACTACTCAATCATTTTATTTTTTGTTTCTTTGTTCGCTCCCAGAACCTTTTTTTCTTTATAATTGTTGTTTGATGTAAATTGACTTGATTTGATGCTGAGTAGTGACTACTTTTACGTTTAGTCTTAATATGATCAATAGATTGATAAACTTTATAGTTGATTCTGTGAGGACAGATTACTTTTTGAAAATTCTTTCTCATGAATTTCAACATTGTTTGTCAAAATTATGTTATTGTCTAGTTCTCGTTTATGAAAGTTTTTTAATGTTTTAGTTTAGATGTTTATAATAATTATTTATTTATTTTTTTTTTGTTTTTATGTAGTCAGCAGCAAAAGCGCAAGCATTAATATCAATTTTTTTATACAAACTTATTTAGCATATACAGTACATATCAAATAAAATATTCTAAACTTGAATGATGTTAAAAAAAAGTGAAAATTAANAAAAAAAAAAAAAAAAAAAAAAAAAAAAAAAAAAAAAAAAAAAAAAAAAAAAAAACCAAACTAATTTATTTTAAGTATCGGACTACCATATTTAAGGATTTGTGAGATTCCAATTTTACTCTGTTCTAGTGGATGTCTTGTGCTGTAACATGATATTTTGATTCACAGAAAAGGGCAAACAAGTGAAAATTCATTGATTTACTTGCGGAAGGCTGGAAGGAGAAATTGGGAGTCGATGTAATGCTCAAAGCAGGGGACCAAATCGATAAGATCCCCGCTCATAAAATTACATTGGTGATCTTCTTTTCTCTTTTCTGAATTTTTCTATAACAAAAAACTTGCTAGCTAAATTAGGATAAACTGTGGATGGGATTTTGCGTAGTACAAAGGTTACAGTGCATCGGAGGTGTTTAGGCAGATGCTTGAATCAACTTCAGTAAGCGATCCATCATTTTTTCAGAGATGGCTCACGATGAGCTAGAGACGTTTACAAAGGTAACCTTCCCGATACAAAACTAGTGAAGCACCCCCGTACACTACATAGCTGCAGACATATACAAGATTCCGTACCTCCAAGAACTCTGTAGAAACCAGCTCATCGCCTCCATGGACTCATCAAATGCATTCGATGTCCTCGACCTTGCAGATATTCCTGAGGACAAGATCCTGATCAAAGATGCTGTCTCTGAGTTTATCACAACAAACATGGAAGAGATTTCGTTCTCAACTAAGTTCATGTCGTTCGTGCTAGAAAATCCAGTTAACTATTAAATAGGGATTTTATATTCTTTTTTAAAAAGCTACCCATATTAGTAAAAACCGTGTTCATGTTGTTTCCGTTCAGATTCAGTTTGTGATAAAAAATACTATTATTTTTCAAAGTTTTGATCCCATGCATTTGTATTCGATTTAATAAAATTTACTATTTTTTCGTTTTTTTTGGAATAAAATGTGAATATATTACTAAAAGAAACAAAAATTTAATTAGGAAATTTTAAGGGCAAAGAGCTTCAATGGTCCCCAAGAAAACAAGCCAGGATGAAACTAATATAGCAACAGAGCAGTAGAGCTAGAGAATAGAATTAGTTCTCTGGATTGGGCAACCCTAACCCTATGTTTTTCCCTGAAAATATGTGTGTCTTGTTAATTATCTTAGGCTATGTAAATCAAATTATATATCACACTTAATCATGATTAAGTAAAGGATCAATCGTGGGGCGAACCGCGAACGTGTAGAACGGATGTATTTGTAATTGTACGTTTTACTTTCCAGGTTTTCTGGAGTTATTATGCTCACGTGAACAAAAATGATTGTCTTCTTCTGTTGTAGAAAATAAGTTCTCTAATATCATCTGACCAAAATCCAAAACAATAATAAAGTTTTAGTCTACTATATTCAGAAGTAATGCTGAGCGTGTTTTCTCTAAATGATATTCTAATCTACTGTCATGAACAAATTTATAACTGTTTCAGTTGATATGTATTAGTTTGGTAACTATATATTCAATACGTATTCTCTATTGCATATGTGAATTATATAGAAACATACAATTGATTTTTCTTCATGATCCCTTTCTATAGGGGGAAATTCTGGCTACAAGATGGACAAACAAAAAAAAAGAAAAAAAAACAGAAATACTATAGAAATTGTGTTATTATATTTTGTATAGTAAGAAATAAAATAAAGGAAATTTTTTAAAAAGTGGGTCAATCTAGATCTGTGGATCATTGCTTTCACCCCAGCTCCTGATTGCATCTGTCACTGCCTGTTTCACTGCTTCAGCATCCATATTTTCTCCATCTTCATTCTACATTTTTATTATTAACAGTGATGTAATCATTAAATAAATTTTAAATGCCAACACACACATATCGACATAGACAACACATGTTTATATTTTGTATGCGTGTGTGTGAGATTGAGATTGCCCACTTTATTTTATAATCTACAGTATGATTCTTAGATTTTCACCAACAAAAAGCACAGGCATTAATTTCAATATTTGTAATAAGTTAGTGAAACCACATAAAGTTTTTTAAAATCATATGATGACACCATTGCAGAATCAGCTCTTTTATATCAAGAACTTCATACAAACATTGTCCAAATACGAAAATCATTTTAATTAATTACGATATATAATCAATGTATATAGATATAAGTTATAAGTTGTGGTGATTAGTTACCTCGACTCCCATGGCATGCAAGCTAAATGAGTCAGTACATGAAACCCTAGCTTCAAGAACGTTAAGCCCAATATCCTCAAAGGCTTCTAATACCGAAACAAGCATCCCTGGCTGATTCTTCCCTGAGAATACGTTTATCATAAAACCCTTTTCTAGGGTTTCCACTGTTACCTATAAAAATGCCCAATTAATAACCTCTTAATGAATATCTCACACATTAATCACTTACGTACGTACTTAAATATATTAACGGATCCAAAGGAAATAATATTTATATGTTTGTGATTGTTTATATATACCATTGGTGTCGTCGGATCCGTGGGCTCGCTTGAAGATTGCCCTGCAGTAGGGTCTTCGTTGAATCTTTCGACTTTCTTCTTGAGCTTTTGGATATATTTTGATGCATCCATTATAATCGATGTGTCGTTTTCCTATCAAAACAAGAGTGCACGAACACATATTAGTAGCATATACAACACCAATTACAAATTTAGCCAGGAAGAAAATTCATCGATCATGATTGGCCCCCATATACTTGTTTGCAATAACATGTTCTTCTAAATATGCTTAGAAGAAGATCAAATGATAACCCAAATAAATAAATAAAAAGAAAACTGGAATATAGAAGATCAAAAAGGATTCAAATACCCAAATGATGAAAATGATCCAAAAGGGACGATCGAAATTATGATATAGTGAAAATAAGAAGAAGCTCTATATGTAAAGATCGATTAAGATTTTGTGTACGCGCGCGCTCATGTGCGTGTCAATAATGGGATTCATATACGTTTAGTCGTTTACAAATGATGGCGCTTATCTCCGTCAGACAAAATAAAAAAAGAAAGAGAGGGTGATGATGTAATAATTACAGCATGAGAATTAGTGACTGAACGAAGCAATTGAAACTTCTCTTGCAAAGAACCTCTCTTCTGTTCCCTCGAAACCATATGATTAGCTTCTTGTTTTTGTATTGAGTTTTCTCGATCGATTTCTATATAGAGGAACTATGTGTAATATGCAATATATATATATATATGAGAGGGAGGAAGCAGAGATCTTAGATTAAATTGTTTATAGGATCCTCTCCCCTCTCACATGTCTGCCTTAGTCTCTCTTGATCGCTACAAAATATAATATACGGACAACTCCGATTTGTATCTCGTGAATTACTTGCTTGCCTCTATGTCTCAATAGACGATATTCTATTTTATAATATTCCACCCAATTTTTTAATTTTGTTTTCTAATGTGAATTTTTTCTTATATTTATACAATATTTATATCATATAAATACGTATAAATATACATATACGTGTCTGTACCCTTACCTACCAACTAGAATATTGTAAATTCATATACTCGATGTGTATTTACGGTAAACTCTCACTGTAATGAAATACGCTACCTTACCACCATATTGTTTACTTTAAATTTATTGATGTGATTTAGTTCCTCTTTGTTTCAATACTATTCTAACGCCTCCAAGAAACTCACGATAATTGATAACAACTATCGCCAGCTTTGAATTTTTGGAAACCGATAAAAAGATATGATTACAAAACTCCATAATTATATACTTATATTGATATATTGATATGATGTACTCTTCAATTCACGTAATTAAAAAGTATATGCTGATCATAAAAAGGACTTTAATTATCATGTATGCGTATATATACCAATATATACGTATTAGTTAGTGAGCCACATATTTTTAATCAAAGTAATTTTATTCACTATATAATTTATTTACACATATCTAAATTTGAATAGCATAACTAGCAAAACATCATCACCATCTTTTTTTGGATGCAATTTATATTCAATCGCGAGTTAAAGAAAAGCAAGGTACCATTTACCACCAATTCGTTATGATCATTGCAACAACAAGAAAAAATCATTTGAACTTGGGTTGACTAGGACGCGGTTATATATATACGCCACTTGAATAGTGTTAATATGGGATAATTGAATAGATAGTGAAAGTAAAAAATAAAATGGGACGAGAAAGGGAATGATGAGCTCGTGATATATGGGGGAAGAAATAATATATTGTAAAATGAAATTTTAAAAAATGAAAATAAAATTTGGGAGCATCGAAAGAAGTGAAGGTGAGGATAAAAGCAAACAAAAGAATGTTAGTTGTGATTTTGGAATGCCTCCAAACACTCCTCACGGGGATCTTTATGAACAAATACCCACACATATATCCTCCTCTCTCTACACCTATTCATCATCTCTCCTTGTCCTCTCTATCTCGCTCTCTTTCTTTCTCTATCTATATGTGTATACATATATGTATTTGCATGCTGTATACACCGCGTGTATATGCATCTATATATGCATTAACAATACAAATCCCATTTTTGAACAAACACCAATGTAAAGTCACATCTTTCAAAACACATATCATATAAAAGGTTTGGTGCCTAACAATTTGCCTTCACATTACATATAGAATGATTTGATGGATCAATCTTAAAAACACATCTATTTACATCAAGTTACTCGGCACCCTTATGTACTCGGCACCCTTATGCATAAATATACGAAGTCGTCGTTCGTATATATGTAATTGTATATATTCATGTACGTATATTAGTTTGGATAGATTAGCAATGGTATAGGATATAGAAGATTGTCTATATTGGAGACGGACAAACAAACGTACCCACCAATTCACATGTGTGCCAATTAATCATCACAACAAAACAACACTCTACACACAAGTCCCGTTGCTTCTCACGTCTATAGCTTCATTCATTTGGACATTTTACTATTTCCTTCTCCTCTTCCTCCTCCTACACACTCTGTTTCGTTTCTTTTCCTTAGTTTAGGGTGGGTGCAAAATCCTTTATTTTCCCACCTCTGGTCTACTACAGGATCTATGTGTATGGTTCCATATATATATTGTGCTGTATATATATGTACATATGAATTAAAATCAAATGGTAGAGGTTTGTACTCGAATGTACGTACGCACCAAGATCCCTCCGCATATCAGATTATAGTTTTGTTGTTAATTAATAGTTCAAGATGTTATACACATGAAGTAGCTGAGTTTATACATGTTATTATTAATTTTATACATACATGCATGTACCTAGATACTATTGTAGAATGTTTATACATGTTATATACTTATATAGGTGTCGGGTTGTCCACAAGGAAAATATAAATAGGAGTCGCGCGGTATATATGATGTAATTATAAGACTATTCATCTTCTGATTAGAATTATACATGATGGGCTAATATATATGTTATAGATTAATTTATATACACGGTAGATTAGCTTATACATAAATATATATACATGATAATTTTTTTTTTTGATTGGATATGAAAATATATGTGGGATAATATTAGTTACACTACGTCGATAGATATGATATAACAAAAAGGGTCGCTGTCTACTTCTGATTTCTAATGGCTACAAAGAGTTACCTTGTCATCGTTTCGCTTCTAAAAGTTTTGGCTTAGAAATGATCATTTTAGAAAGACAAGTATTTTCCTATCATATTATCTATTTATTTAGTATATATACATTAAAAATTTGTAAAAGAGTCTCGTGTTTGTGACAGCTATATCTCTTTTGTCTTCTCTCCCATATGAATTATAATTTCTTGCCCGAGACAATTCATTTTGGTATCATTTTGGTTTTACAATATGCACATAAAATCCTGTTATAATTTTATTTTTAAAATGAAATCCAATATATATTCATAGAGTAGATCCCCTTGCAAAACGATCATTGGTTTGTTTCCTATGTATTAGGAAAAGGATCTGATTGTACTTGTAAATTTATACGTCCATGATGAACCACCATTATGAGACATTAGTTATTATCAGCCCAAGCAAAATGTACTCTATAAGTTATAAACAGTTTGACGACGATAGATAATATTTAAAATATTTTTGTACTACAAGGATCTAGACTTAATTGATACTTTTGGCGACTTAACATAGTTACTATAATTGTTTTCCTTACTTATTATTGATTTTATAGAAACAAAACAAACACATACACACAATCTTCGTATTTGAAAAATTCTAGTTAAAATCACAATTTACATGCTTGCTCAACTAGAAACATAAACACAAATCCAAAAAAAAAAAAAAAATTCCTTGGGGTTTCTGGTTTTTAATTAGATATTTTTCTTGTTATTGATGAGCTGTCGATAATTTGATTAGTTTAAAGGTTTTTCTGTTTTACTTACCTTTTATATATCAACTAAAATATTTTCATTTTTAACTTTTTTTTTGTCTACGTCACTACGCTTCCAGAACAAAACACAAATTTCCATTGATCACCGTATTTTGAGTGTGAATTTTTTTGAAACAATATTTCCTCCCACTTCCATTCCGAAACGAAAATCAGACCTTCAACAAAAGTTTTGTGCACCCTATCAACAGATCCNCAAAATTAATTTTTTTTTTTTTTTTTTTTTTTTTTTTTTTTTTTTTTTTTTAATCTAAGCAGATCCATAGTTGATAATGTGCTTTCATTGAATTTTAACCTATCTAGCTAGTATCTACATCCTAATTTATACAGGAAAACTAAATTATTAATTAGATTCTTGCTTGGATGATCAGTGAAAAAAACGTTTAAAAAAGAAATCTAAAAACTGCTTCTGGTTAATACAATATAAAAATGGTACCCTAGTAATCAATGGTCTTAAGAAACTATCACAATAAAAAGGTAATCGCTAAATCGTTTACGTTGTAATTTAATTTCTCATGTTTGATTAGAATTTTATATCGATCATCATGATATTATAACATAAAACATTATCTATCGTTGTTTCTTCTCCATGTTGGCACATCAATGTTAAGGACGACTCATTAATTAAACTCCAAGATATAACGTATTGGATGGACCATACGTGGGATTTAGAAGAGACCAAAAGGACAAAATAATATTGAACATATCTTAAGAAGAATTTACAATAATATGTTGTAGTCAGGGTTTAGCAATTTGATCTACCCCACTCTCCTCTTGAATGTGACAAAAGAATCAAATGAGAATTAGGTCACGGGGGCGGCTTTGTGCTATCAAACATCACTCTTTTAATTTTTTTTAAAAAAACAATCGTTTATTTTCGATATTTTGTATAGTATTTGATCAAATAATAGACATTGCTCAATCATTTACATCCTCAAATATGTATATAGAATACTGCAGAAAAAAGGCGCAGTTAACATTAAATTCATGAGTAGATATGCTTACATATATGCGTGACGTGTTCATTATATATAATTAAAAACTAACTATAATTAAGCTTTTAACAAAACTTATTTGTTGGATACTTGGATTCCCCACAAAAATGGGAGAGAGAATGCACGTTAACAAAATATATGTTCCAATTTTATAAATCACTGTTATTTTATTGGTATCAATATCCAATTTGCCGTGGCGACCAGTTGATCTATTACTAATGATTTTATTACTTTTCCCACTAAACATGCATTTTTTCTTGCAAGACACCCTTTTTTATTTAATGATTTAAACTTCAATTTTTTTATTTCGCTAACTCTGAATCATTAATCAATATAAGTACAGGTTATAACGTTGCTCATTCGATGACCTCTTTTAAGAATATATATATGGTACCATGTGTTCAGTTAATAAACCGTGATGTTCAACTCTTTTCTATTAAACCGTATTTAACATGCTAATACTTAACTACACGTCTTGCATTTCAAAAAAATCCGCACATGTTAATAAAGTTAAACAAAAAAGTTAAAAATATAAGTCAAATCAGGTTGCAGAATATTTTTAAACCTATTATTATCCGTTTTATATTCACATGTATATTAATGTAGTTTGTTGCACTTATAAGAATTCATGATGTTACCTAAAAGAGCAATTTCTTTGATAAAGCACATAGACATAATAAGTCTAACATCTAATCAAAGAAAATATAATAATTCGGATGGTATCTAGTTACTCTCATGGATTTCTAAAGTTAACTACGAGGGAAAAAAATAATAGATTTTGCTAAAAGCTTTTCCCGGTAAAACATAAATACAGTGTGACGAATTTGATGAATGTTATAAGAAGTTTTTTTTTTTTTTTTGTCGTCTATTACACTATTTAAAGATATTTTGATTTTTAATTAAAATTAAATATTAGTAACAATAATTTTCTCAAATCTTATTATATAAATTTGGGTTTTCGAAGTTAGCAACTCAAGAGATCGCGACACGTGTCATATCTA
>OVBW01000183.1:9132-33396 GCA_900406355.1 Erysimum pusillum | reverse complement strand
TTTCAATAGTCGATTCATTGCTACATATGCCAAATCTTCTGTCGGATCAAATAGAGATAATCCACCCGCTTCATTCGGGTTTTCTAGCCATTTATCAATAACACTTTGCATCAACCTCATGGCAATGGTACTTTTACCAGATCCCACTTTCCCCGTAATGTAGCCATGATTCTTGAAAAAGTCTTCTCGGATTTTTACTAATCGATCTTTGATATAGGGATGCATCACATTTCCAATTGAAATGCCTTCGGCCAATAAATCATTCGGTATCATGTTTTCCCCTTTATCTAGATACAAGATGTTTCGCTCTGTTTTGCTGTTTTTATCCCCTGTTACATTGGGAAGATGGAACAAGTTTAATAGCTCTGATCCCGTCCATATCATTTTTCCGTATATGGGATGTGGTACAGCTGGCATACTGCGTCTAAGCCTTCTGTATTTCAGCTCATTCACATCGGCCATAATACTTGCTACCATATGTCCTAAATTCTTGATAATAGGTACACCAGGATAATAATCACTTGCGAATGATACAGATACTTGAAACGCCACTTCATTTTTTGCAAATCGTTTATTTAATGCGCGAATTTCTTCTTTTTCAAAGGCATCTAACCCATGCTTTTTCTTCTTTCGAATGACCTTTTCTGCTTTTCGAATCCCTTTTGTCAGCTGATACCCGTTATCTGGTGTAAAAGCAACATCAACCCATGTCTTTTCTTCCATTGCACTTCCTAACATCGGTAATACATCACGTGTATAGCGTGCGAGTGATAACGTGGCATCTAGCCGCTTTCTCTTTAATACCATCCGTCCTCCTACCGCTTTTCTTGTTGGAAATGGCATTTCTTCCTTTGGGACGGTATAAATTTCACTGTGGGTATAGGCGCTTTGTATCGCTTGCACAACCTGTTTGATCTTATCTTTTGGACCACCTACATAAAAGCGAACACGCTCATTTTCTCCCTCTGGACGATACATCGTCATGCGATACCAATCGCGACCTTTTAACAGACGTTCTAAAGGTTTTCTTCCCGAACCATGTACATGCCGAACCATTTGTCCTAGCTTATCTGCTGTAACTTCATCATCGATGTGAGGGATGAATAATACATATCGATACCGCTTCTTTTCTAGGTATAAATAGATGCCATGTAAGACAATTCGTATGATAATTCCTAACAGGATCAATAAAGCAATCCCACGAAACACACCGACTACAGTTGGCACCAGCTTCATCAATTCTGTAAGGATTTTTTCTTTAGAAAACCAGACAAATGCGACAGCCCCTATACCTAAAAGCATTTTCCAGTTCTTTTCTATGAAGTTTTCAATTTCTTTGTCAAGCTTGCTGTGCGCCACTTCTTCACTTCCTTTCTATCCTTGAAATGGCCTTATGCAAGGGCGAATCGTTTTTCACGATGCTTTTCTATTCGTTCTTCTGCGGCTAGTTGAATCAAAATTTGAGGTTGCATGATCCCGTTTTGAGGTTGATTAATTTGATCTAAGAGTGTTTTATAGTTGAAGAGTTCTTGCTTTACTTGTTCGATATCTAATTCACCATCTACCATTACTTGTTCTTTCCAGAACGTTTCCCAGCAATCATGACGGTTCGTATGCATCCGCTTTTCCACCTTTCCATTCGTAGTAATATTGTTGTGAAACTACTGAGATATTAATCAAATCGATTTTACCTTCATAACTTCAGTAATTCCGATGTTTTCATAAACAGCTCATGTATGGATTTCGTTTTTTCTTCAGCAATCGGATAAAGTGTATTTAGAATATCTCTACAGATTCCTTCGATACCTTCTAATTCTTTTTGACTTTCTAATCTATCACTTTTCCCGTTCATAAATTTTGTGGCGATTAAATCAATTCTCCTTTCTAATTGTTCCAGTATCTTATCTGCAACGGTCTTTTCATTTTCCACCATCATATTCCCCCCTCTCGTTTTATGGCTATTTTTATGAAGAATGCTCTTTTTAAGAGCACTCTTCACTTCATTAGGAGTTTTTATTTATAAAATTTATGAGCTTTATGATATGGGTCTAATGTGACTAAGAGGGAAGAGAAAATCATGCTTTTCCCCATTCTTCCCGTCCATTCTTGTGTACGATTATTTATTGAAGGTGTATGTGTTTTATGTGGAACTCGACCGATATAAAAACCGCGTTTACTTCGCATATGCTTAATTGGTTTCATAAGAAATCCTCCTGTATTGTTTTATCTTTTTATATCGCTAAACAGAAATATATTGTACATCTAAGAGGTTTCATTCATTATGAAGCTATTAAATCTAATTCTTCTAAATCTGTAAAAAGGATTGTAATTTCTTGTTGGTGCTCTTTGAATAGAATATGTTGGATATTTTTTCGCAACTGAAGCCCATCTTCCACCAATGCAAGTAAATATGATTTCGTATATTTCCTATCATTGATTTGATAATGTACATCAAATATGCACATTTGATCCCGCCCTCCCTTATCAGTTGAGAGTTTTTTTAAACTTCTTGATTCTTACGTTTTCTTAATGCGTAAACAGCTAGGATGCTGCCAAGAACGACAAATGTAACACCAATCCATTTCCAATATGGATTTTCAGCTTTGCCACCTGTTGTTGGTAAATGACTTTCTACTTTCTTAGGTTGTTTTTTCATCGGTTGTGGTTGTTTTACAATATTTTGTGGTTTCTCTGGTGTTGGTACAGGTTTTTCTATGACCTGTGGGGTTTGTGGCTTCTCTGGTTGTGGTTGTTCTGGCTGTGGTTTTGGTTGTTCTGGTTTCTCTGGTTGTGGTGTTTCTGGTGTTGGTGGAACTTCTTTTTTCTGATCTGCTACAACATGTTTGATAATCTCACCATCTGTTTTTATTTCAAAAGAGAATGTTTCTTCATTGATTAAATATCCTTCTGGTGCGAATGTCTCTTTATATGTGTATTTACCAGCTGGTAATTTCTCAAACTTTGCAATGCCTTGTTCGTTTGTTTTTCCTTTTACGACTTCCTGGCCTTGCTCGTTATAGATTGTAAACTCTGCACCTGGTAACTTGTTGTTTCCATCGGCCACATCTACTTTTGTAATTTCTAAGCTACCCTCAATCTTTTTGTTTTTTACGATGTGTTTAATAATTTCACCATCTGTTTTAATTTCAAAGGAGAATGTTTCTTCATGTGACACATAACCTTGTGGTGAAAGTGTTTCTTTGTATGTGTACTTTCCTGCTGGGAGTTTATTAAACTTCGCAATGCCTTGTTCGTTTGTTTTTCCTTTCACGACTTCCTGGCCTTGCTCGTTATAGATCGTAAACTCCGCACCTGGTAACTTGTTGTTTCCATCGGCTACGTCTACTTTTGTAATTTCAATTGACCCTCTAATCTTTGTATTCTTTGCAACTAGCTCAATTGTTTTCCCGTTTTCAGTGATGCTAAACGGAATCGGCTCTTTTACCAGCACATAGCCCGCTGGTGATGTCTTTTCAATGAATTGGTACTTTCCGAATGGGATATTATCAATTTTGATTAACCCGTTTTTGTCTGTCTTATGCTCACTGATCTTCTTACCTTTTTCATCAGCTAGGATAAAAACAGCACCTTCTAATTTCGTTTTTCCGTCTTCATCTACTTTTACAAGCTGTACATTTCCTTTTACTTGATCGTTTTTCACTTCAAACGTAAGTGTTTGATTATGCTCTTTTACTTCAAATGGATACTTTGTTTGATTTAATAAGTAACCTTCTAATCCTTTCGTTTCCTGGAAGTAATACTTTCCAAACGGAAGAGAATTTACTTTCGCAATCCCTTCTTGATTTGTTGTTACTTTTGTGACTGCCTTTCCTTCTGGCTTAAATACTGTAAATTCAACGCCTGGGAGAATCTTGCCTGTGTCACTTACCTTTTTAATTTCAATGTTGCCTTTGATTTGTACATTTTTCATTTCAATAACAGCAACTTCACCTGTTTTCACTTCAAAAGGCTTTGGCGTAGCATCTAGCACATATCCAATAGGCGCTTTCACTTCTTTTACAGTGTATGTGCCAAGTTCTAAATTACCCATTTCAGCGATACCGTTTTTGTCAGCTGTAATCGTTCCCGTAACTTGTTGATTGCTGTTTGTGATTTCAAATACTGCGCCTGGTAGTGGCTTTTGGTTTTCATCCACTTTCATCACTTTTAAAGCGCCATTTGCTTTCCAGAATACTTGTAAGTCTGTGCTTATTTGTTCTGTACTGCGCTCTAATAATACAGTTGCATCTTGAATCGTACTTGTTCCTTTATATACGATTGCATGAACATTCGTTAGATTTGATACGACTTTTAGAGATAGTTCACTACTCTTAGAGGATTTTGGTACTTGAATACGGAACTTTTCTCCTAGTTGGAACGTTTCTTTTACTTCACCTTGTTCTGTGACAATACGTGTGCCTTGTGGTGCATTGTTCATTTCTACATGGAATGTACCTTTTTTTGCATTTGTTTGAACGTTGTATGTTGTTGTTTCAAAATATTCACCGTTTAATTGCGCTTCTTGTTTATCCGTTGGGATGACATTCATCCAAACATCTTGTGTATCCTGGCTTTGATTTGCCGCATGAATGATGTTCTTTGCCGCTTTTTCAACAGCCGCATTTTTGAACTGTAATTCATCAACGGAAATCTGGCCAAGCGCATTCCAAAGAGCTAATTGGGTTGCGTAATGGGCTTCTTTCCAATTAAAAACACCTAAATTTTCTGGTGTTTTCTGTGGGTACCCATTCATTAAGACGCGATAGGATACATCATCTGTTTTTCCTGCTTCTGGTAAATCCTCTCCATTTGGGGATTTTAAACCGTATACCAGACAATACGCGATTTGACCACTAGCATTCTTTAAAAGCTCTGTACGAACATCTTTCCCATACTGCGGACTATAGGCCCAATCCAACTGATACCTTTCTCGATTGATTACCTCCGCACTGGCTTGATTCAGTGGAATCAAGAAGCTCATTACAAATAAAAGTACACTCGTAAAGAGTAGTAGTGTTTGATACGATCGTTTCAAAACCATTTTTTACAGCTCCTTTAGGATTATTCAGTTTTCGAAGGACGGAATATTCAGAATTTTAATCTTCTAAATATAGAAATTTACACTTTAGTGATAATTATTTCGTCTTTTAGCCGAATTTCATTTACAATACATTTAGTAGGAATATGAACAAAATAAATGTAATCAATAACATAAGGTTAATTCAATCTGTGATGGGTATTGCACGATAATATGTTGGTCTGAAAAGTTTCTCGATTGGAACTTCAAGAAAATCAGCCATTTTTTTGGCTTTATTGGCTTTGAGACTCCTTCTCCCGATTTCAACATCATATAATGTGCCGATCGGAATTTTAGCGCCTTTAGAAACTTCCTTAATACTTAAACCTTTGGATTCCCTGTATTCTCGTACAACGGTTTTATTTTCTGACGCTAGCATTTTTTCAACCTCCCTTCCCTTAATTACATTGTATTCGGCTTAAAGCCGAAAGTCAACACTTTAGTATTAAAAATAACACTAAAGTATAAAAAGGAGGATTATACCTAATGGATAACAATATATTTGGGAAAAATATACGAAAGTTAAGAGCAATGAAAGGCCTTAGTCGAAAAGAGTTTGCTCAAGCCATAAATACACCATATAGTACCGTAACAAGCTGGGAAAATGGAGATAAAGTCCCTAAGATTGAACGTCTACCGACAATCGCGAAATTTTTTAATGTTAGTGAATCAAGACTTTTACACCATCAAATGAGTGATAATGAAATTTTAGAAAAAGATAGTAGTGAAACCGACCCAATAGAACGTATGGCTCAAATTTTGATTGAAAAATATAGAAATGTTCCAGAAGAACACAAACCAAGAATCGAAAAAGAAATTCTTAGGATGGCGCAACTTCTGGAAATTGAAATAGAAATGCAATCGCAACACGAGGAGTAGAGCGCATCATAATAACAAATTAGAGTACATATAATTATCTATACTTTTTATTTAATTACGAGTAATCAATATCCAAATGGTTTGTACTATCATATAAATCAATTAATTTTCCCATGATTTCTAAATCTCCATTACATGCCTGAACAATTTGAACAATAAGTGATTCGCAATTAGCTTTATTTTGAATATTTTCCATATAACCACTCCTTTTTTGGGATTAATTGATATTCTTGTTCGCCGAAATCCAGTTCGAACATTTAAAAAACTGTTTATAAAGTAACAAAAGACACCGTATAAACGGTGTCTTTTGTTACTTTTTGTTTTTCTACAGTCAGCCCATTCCTCCAGGATCGACCATATATTGCACATTATTAGAATTTTGGACCTTATTTTTTTCTGAAATACTTAATCCACTTAATAAAATTAATGATACAGTACATAAAATGGCTAGTTTTTTCATTTTACGCCTCCACATTTTAACAATTCTTTACAATCATTATAAGCCTTTGTTGCATATTGGGCAAAAAAGTAATCACCATTTTCAATGAATAATTTTTTTGATTCGGCTATTATATCCAGGTCCATTTTTGCTTGACCTAAATAACAATACTGAATTGGCGTCAGTTTTTTATTTTTATTTTTTAATTTCATTAATATTTCTATTGCTTTTAAATACTCTTTCTTTAAAACAAAATACAACGCTAATTCTGCTGGATGGAGCTGTTCTAAGTTAATTGTATCTATTTCTATATTGTGTATAAGTTTTAAAAAGTTCATGTTATTTATGGCTATTCTATACTTAAAATCACATTTATTTTCTAATTCTTCAAGTGCTTTTAAAGTAAAATCATATGACTTTTGATAATCCGAAAATAAAAAACTCTCTCCTAGCCTCAAATTGTTCATCGCACTCATAACGGGGAAATATTGTATATTTTCATACATCATTAATTTACTATTTTGTTCTCTAAATTCATTGACTTTTAGCCTTCTTAATAAAGCATAACTCCAAATGTCAGTAATCCAGTAATTATAAAGTAGTTTTAAATCCTGATTTTTAATCTTAGAAATATTGGTAACAACACGATCTCTATATGTATCAAACATTCCGAAATCACCGATATCACCACTAGAAAGTAAGTATAAAATATCACAAAATATCTCCATATCTAAATTTTCTTTTTTAGGAACTGTTTTTCGAATATCTTCTAAACACAAAAGATGTTCCTTCGGATTTCCGCCCCTGGGACGTTCATAGAACAGTTTAAAAAGTGGAGAATATTTTTTTACATTATAATCTGTATGGCTACTAGATAAATCAACTAAATATTTTAAAATCGAGGAATAACCGTTAAGATAAGCGATAACAAATAACCTTTTCATATTAATTTTTACATTTCTTTCATATTGATCAAAAATGTTTATACAACATTCTTCATGAATGTTTCTTCTATCAGGGAAAAGAACTTTCGCCATTTTAAACACACTAAACATTGAAACTTCTTTATTGTATTTAAACAAATCTGTTAAAGTAGACTTAGAAACTTTTGCTTCAACAGCAAAACAATCATATGTCTTATGTGCATTATTAATTTCTTCTTGTAATTTCCTATTCCAGTAGTTCATACATTCCCACCTCTTGAAAGAAAATTCAGACATATTCAATATATTATATCAAACGATTGTTCTGAATGAAGGGTTTTATTACAGAAATAGGTAAATGTACATGTTTCTCAATATTTTTCAGACAAATAGAGACCTTTAAACAACTATTTTCTATACAAAATAAACACATTATTAACACTTTAGTGTAATTTTTACTTTCAAAAGATTGATATTCTGTAAGAAGAACGATAAAATATATTTATCAAAACAAAAAAAAACCTACCTCACAAATTTTTAATTGGTTGTTCCGGTCGGCAAACTAGACACCAATTAAAAATCCCAGAAAGTAGGGTTTTTAACGCATAGAATTTATTCACTTATATACGTTTATTTTAGCACAAAGTGAATCTCTTGTGAAGAAAATCCTCTACTTTTCCTTAACAAATGTGTGGTGGAAAAAATAGGAGGTTTTTTTGTGCTACTAAATAACTTTTTGCTAAGTACAGCAAAACGAGAATTAAGCCCACAACTGGTTCATGTTCCTACAGGTGCTATTAATAAAACAGTACAAAAAGTAATTAAAGCTATCGATACAATTCTTTTAGATACAGAAGGTAAAACCACTAAAGATTTCTTCGTACAAACACCACGCCGCTATAAGGCATTGGAAGTTGTTTTATCTTACCTAGTACAAGAAGGATACTCTCAAATGAGACAAAATCAAATCAGTGAAAAATCGGGTATTTCTGTACCGATCATCAACTTTATTCTGAATTGGTTAGAGGATCTTCAAGTATGTCATCAAATCAAAACAAGACGTCATGGTAAGATTGCACCATCTATTTACATATTAAGCCTCAATACTAATTATTTAAAAATCATTGAGTATTTTAAGCAAAAATGGGCGTTTTCCATTGATATTTTTTCTACATTTACTAAGTTTCTATCTAAAAAACTAAGTAAAAAACAGGAGAAATCTATAGATCAAACCGAAAAACCTACTGTGCCTACATGCCAGGGAATAGATATATTGGATGCTGTTGCTCCTACAATTGAAGAAGTAGAAGAAAAACAGCCAATGAATGCCCCTGATTCGGTTGAAAAGTTAGAACTACGCTTCCGCAAAATGGATGAGTTTATGAGTGAAGATCAAAAGAAACTTTATATGTATATCATAAGTAAAGATACAAATATCACTGAAAAGGATGCTTATACAATCGCATTACGTATGCCGCCATGCGTAGATTGGGAAGCAAGAAAAACTTTTGAGGACTGTGTACAGCTGTTTGAAGTAAACAAATCGCAAGTAAGTACACCTGCACATTTCATAACAACATATACAAAACAGTTAACTGCAAACAGAAAGCGTAGAGAGCAACAAGCAAAAGAACGCACAACAAATATGGCATTTGGAAAACCAATGAAGAGTCTCATACCATCAATGGATTTATTCAAAAAAATGATTGATCCGAACGCCTAAATCTCTTTTTTCAAAAAAATAATTGTTTTATAGCCTTGTTCAAAAAAATCTCCCCTAACAAGGCTTTTTGTCATGCCATTCTTTATTTTAATAGATTAAACATATTATCAACCTATTATATTTTCGTAAATTAAGGACGTTCTTCACAACAAATCCACTATGAATTTATACTGGAATTGAACCTGCTCTTAAATCAGTAATTAAATAAGAAGAATTTTCTAATCCCTTGTGAGAGTAAGGCTTATTGAGCAAAAATAAATCCTAATGTATTTAATAGTTTTAATTTTTTTTAAAACAAGATTTATTATAAAAAGTATCCCATATTTGGAACTATAATTTTCTAGATTTTTAAACATAAACCCCCAGATCAAACTAGATACCAAAATAGAAATCTTCTTGTCATTTAATATACAAATCTACGGAACACTGAACATCTGTAGACAGTATAAATACTAATATTCGTGATTTTTACCATAAATATATAGTACAGCACTCTAAAAACAAACAATCATTTCTGTTCATTATAAGCATTTCAGTAAAGAGAATAACCTCAGAATTAATTCAGAATAATATGAGATAAATCTACAGAATTAGTTGCGATAACATACCTAGGTTATTCTGAACTTATTCTTATCTTAAACTCATTGATAGAACTAGGTTCCGCGGAATATTTAGAAACTTAGATTTACCTTGAAGCTCTCCTGGTAAGGGTATCTTGATTCAGCTATGAATCAGATTCCGTTGCCAGGTAGATTTTCATAAAACTACGTAGGCGGGGCGGCGGCCATTCCCATTCCTCGCATATCGTCCTCCTTCAACATCGGCCCATCATTCGCCTTCCACTCATTCCTACACATCTATATATCCACCTATATCACAACTCTACGCCCTGTCTAGCCACGCCCATATGTCTCCGCATATCCCCGCAATGTCCTGGCCCTGGAATCCCACAAGCCAAAAAGAAAACACCTCAAGCTAGAATCCCCTATTGCTTGTTTGTATTGTTCTCATATATAATTGCGGTACACAATTTTTAGGACAAAGGAGTATATAAACATGACTTGGGAATTTTCCGTTGATGTTTTCCTTGCTGATCTGTTAAAACATGGCCGCAAATCTTCCACCGTTAAACAATACCGCTACGATCTCACCCTTTTCACATCATGGATTCAGAAATACGTCAAATTACCTCCAGAATCGTTTTTTCATTCTTTTGATGCAAATATATTAGAAAGATACTTAAAAGCTCTTAAAAAGGAACGTGGAGCGTCGATTTCTAATATCAAGCGTGTACGAGGCATTCTGATTAACTTTTTACAATTTCATGGTGTGGCCCAGGATTTAAAAAGTGATGTCTCCCCTCCTGGACTAACATCTAAACACTTTGCATCGGACAAAGAAATTAAAAAGCTATTCCGCGTCATGCGTAGTTATAACGGGTTAACCGACTACCAGGCGTCAGGAAGAAAGTTTATTCTGGAACGTAACCTTTTATTGATCCACTTCATGTTAGATTATGGGCTATCTATCCAGGACATTCTCACGCTATCCATGCATGATATACACTTTGGGACAAATACGATTACCCCAGGAGGGCTACACGCCCACAAACGATCCATCACCCTTTCAAAAGAACATATAAAACTTGCCTTATCGTATTACAACAAGATTCCTAATCTTGTTAGACCGCGCCAACAAACGGGCGACCCCTTCTTTGTGGCGTTTGATTTCGGCCCGCAAACATTCCGCTGGGACTATGAAAACGATCAACCCGCCGCTTTAACTCGAATCGCTGTACAACGCATGTTACAAAAAGAAGTAAAACGTGCTGAAATCCATGTAACGCCAACTATGCTACGTAACCGTTTTATACTAAATGCGCTACAGAATGGCATGAAGCCCTTTGAAATTAAAGCGTTTTTGGGATTAAAAAGCGTTGAGGCCCTGCATAGATACGTTCAATTCTGGAATAAACAGCAGTAAAAAGAAGACCAAACTAGAACAAATCTAGTTTGGTCTTCTTTTTATTTTAAATTCAGTAATAATTGCCTTTTTTACATCACTATAAAATACCATTATCAGCATTCCCAATATAGTTATAAATAAAGAAAGTCCTTCAATGCCAATAAATATCCCTATAAATATAAGAACAATACCTATGAAAAAGCCAAAATCATTTTCATTTTCATCATCTTCACACTCATCCTTATCCTTTTTATTTAACTCCTCTCTAGCATCCTCTGATCCCTTTATTAACTCATCAATTGTTACTTCATATAATTCACTAAGTAAAATCAAATTATCAATATCAGGATAACTTTTATTGCTCTCCCATTTATAAACAGCTTGTCTAGTCACTCCAACCTTTCGAGCCACATCTTCTTGTGAAAAGCTTTTTGATTCACGAAACCTTTTCAATTGAGAACCTAAATTCATATTATTCACCTCTAATAAATCATTACATATAAACCCCTAATCAATAAAGAAACCATTAATATAATACATGTAAACTAATGGTTCACATATTTAAGCTCTTACTAAATTACCTTCCATATTCAATTAACACAATATTATCAGGAACTAAAAAAGAATCCCATAAATATAAGAATATTTTTTATCTTTAATTTAATGTAAAATTAGTATGGTATTTGTTTTATGAAAAAAGTGATGATAAAACGTAGTTAGAAGTAATTGATTTGAAAAAATTAATTTTATTGTTTTTATTAATTATATTGAGTTTAAATATTACAGGGTGTTTCAATAATACGGCGATACTAGATAAACCTAAATCTTCAGCATCTGCTACGGTTAAATGTATTAATAAAGCATGGTATAAAAAACATAAATTATGTAATAGTTTCTTAGGAAAACGATTATTTGTTAATCATAATATACATGTGTTATAAATAAATTCTCTAAAACTACCTAAAAAAGGCTATCAGCAATGATGGTCTTTTTTAGGTTGGTGAAATTGCACTAGTATGATAGGTGTTAACTAGCGTAAAGAAGTGCCACAATCGGCTTTGGCTAACTGCTACGAAAGCTCATGTCATTGCTAACGTTTGCAGTTAATCATCCACAGTTAGGGTGGACTCCATAGATTGCGAGTAAATGCCACACCCCTTAACAATTTGTTAGGGGCTTTTTTATACATCCAACAAAATATGACAAAAATGATGTAACTGAATCTGTTATTATGTTCTAGAAATCTTACATTTATATATTTTAGGGATGAAGTGGATTTATCTAAGAATTAATTACGAGAGCACTCGAAAGGGTGCTTCTGGTTTGCCTAAATCAACAAGTATTCTCAGGAGGAAAAACGCATAAAAAAACCAATGTTTAAACATTGGTTTTTTTAGGTGATTACTTCTCCAATTGTCATAGTAGGGGGCAATTAAAAGTGTACGTTTGCACATAAATTAGACACATTCTAGCCGATTCCCTGTACGTTAAGCGATCGGCTATTATCATTCTAGGGAGACCGCCAGCATTTCGGAAAAAAACTACGCTAAAAGTAGACAAAGTTTTATGCAAAAAATAGGGAGACATAGGGAAGCCAAAAGGCGCTCTAGAATAGGAATGTATAAAATCATGCATAACGTTATAGAAAACAACAAAGGCGAATCCCTACTCTCAGAAGGGATTCGCCTTTGTCCTTGCTACTGATAATAGGACGTTATGTTAACCAAGTGTGTATAGAATATACATTGATTTTCACTTTTGAATTTTACAATTCTGTTATACAGGGGTAGAAAGATATTATAATTAATTTGTTTTAAAATAAGTAGAGGATTATAAAGTGTGTTCGATTTTTGGCCAAGTCCTATATGTCTTATCCTTTGGAGGAAATATGCTTAAAGATAATTTTAAAATTAGTAATATTCCCACTGTTTTATGGGGAAATAAGAGTGAAAAAATTTTTATTGCAGTACATGGAAATATGTCAAATAAAGAAGATGCAGTTATTGAAATGTTAGCTGAAGAAGCCAATCGAAAAGGTTATCAAGTATTAAGCTTTGATTTACCTGAGCATGGAGAAAGAATAAATGATAATACTCCTTGCAAAGTACAGTTTTGTGTTAATGAATTATCTATAGTTATGAATTACGCAAAAGAACATTGGAAAGAGGTAAGTGTGTTTGCATGTAGTATGGGAGCTTATTTTAGCCTTTTAGCCTATCAAAATGATGTGTTAGAAAAGGCATTATTTTTATCACCAGTAGTTAATATGGAACGAATTATAGAAAATATGATGAAATGGTTTAATGTAACACCAGAGCTTTTGCAAAAAGAAATGACTATAGAAACACCTGTTGGTCAAAAGTTATATTGGGATTATTTATGCTATGTAAAAGAACATCCTATTAATATGTGGAATACAGATACATATATTATGTATGGAGCCAAGGATGAACTGTGCGAATTTGAAATTATTAACTATTTTACAAAAAAACATCATTGTGAATTAGAAGTCATGGAAACAGGTGAACATTATTTTCATACTGAAGAGCAGTTAAAGGTATTTAAACAGTGGTTACACAAACATATCGATTAACAAAATTGTTATTAAAGAGAAGATGTTAAACTACTGAGAAATATATTTGAATTATTTACTTCCGCTAACGAGAATTATGTAAATAAAAAAGCCCTGTTGCAAACAAAAACAGGGCTTTTTCAAACTATTCCATACAAGTACTACTAGCTTAAAAGTTTTATATATTATTATTTTTTAAATGGTGGTAAATATTTTGTTGGGTCTACACGTTCACCATGAAGTTTATCTGTTCTTACTTCTAAGTGGAGATGATTGCCTGTCGCTTGTCCTGTTTTACCAACTTCTCCTATTTTTTGGCCCGCCTCTACCGTTTCATCTTTCTTCACTGACATCTTACTCATATGAGCATACAAAGTATAAAGTTTCTTTTTATTATAAGTATGCTCAACAACTACTACATTACCATAACTAGTGAATCCATTATCTTTACTTCCAAATCCAGCAAAGACTACTTTACCAGATTGAACAGCATCTATTCTTGTCCCTTGTGGTGCTGCAAAATCAAAACCTTTATGTACTCTCCCCTTCTTTTCATCTAAATTATACGGATCGGTAGAAGTTACTTTTTTCATATCTATAGGCATCTTCGCTATATCTTTAAATTCTGATTCCTTGACTGCAGTATTGATTTCGGACTTCACCGAATCATAATCCGGTGATTCAGCAAATGCATTTCCACTAACCGAGAATAATAAACCTGTTGCTAAGGTACTTACTATCATTTTCTTAAACATAATTAATCCCCCTTGGATATCTTTATAAGTTACACAATAAATATATCACTTTTATAAAATTTTTTAATATTTTGAATTTTTATAAATATTTATTTAAATTTTAGTAATATTTGGATTCTATTTTATCAATTAGAAAATAGAGGGTTGTCAGAAAGCGTGTAAAACCACATACAAATCCAATTTAATTAATGATAAATTGAACTNTAAATTGAACTACCTTAACTTTAACTTCGATTAAAACGAGGGATTCCTAAGTAAAGAGTTCTATTAAACTCTAATTTATTGACTATCTCCGTAGTTTTTTGTGGTTAGAAGCCTTATCACTTGATTGTATAAGGAAAATCTTCTACCGAAAAAAAGAAAAGATACAAATACATTGTGAACAACGCATAAATATCAATTAAAGTTAACAATAAATTTATTGTTAACTTTAATTGATATTTAGAAATTAAAATAACATAAAATCCTTATTTTTATAGATAATATCGACATTTTTATTTGTTAACTTATTTAAAAAATACACTTCCAATAATGCTAAAAAAATGTTATCTTGTTAACAAGATAACTAAAGGAGTGAATAGTTAATGAAAATTACTATGATGAATAAGGATTCTGGTATCTCACTTGATATGAACTTAATTGATGGTTTCTATATCGAAACTCCTACAAACGTAGTAGAAATCAGTAAAGATGAAGCTGACTCTCATTTTGTAGCAACCATTACTAATCCTAAAGAATTATTATCTCGCCTACTTATTTCAACAACAATCCCAGGAGAAGACACTGAACGATTCTTCTTAGTTGGCGACGAAGCTGGAAAACATGCATTAGCTAACAATCATGTCAATAAACTCCATGATAAAATTACAAGTCCTATCCCTTACGTAATGTTTTTATCAGCTGTTTCTTTCTATCATGCTATTAATGAAACTCGCGAATCGGATGATAATACAGTTGAAATTGAATATTTCCAAACAATGTTACCTATATGGTTATTAAAACGAACAGCCAAATTTAGTGAAGCCCAAAATGCAATGGCGGAACGATTTGCTGGAGAGCATGAAGTTACAATACATACACCAGGAATGGAAAAAACATTAAAAATAACTGTAGAAAAGGCAACTTGTCGTATCGAAGGAGAAATTGCACGTTTAGCAATTAAAAAGAATTTTGAATTAGAAGATCGTGAAGAGGCAAGACAATTCGATAACAACGATACAGTACTTGTTGATATTGGCGGCGGAACGATTGATTTAGTATTATCACCAGCCGGTTTAAAATCACCTAAGAACCGTGATTCAATGCAACCAATAGACAAATTATCTTATCTATCTCACATTGAAAAATTAAGAAAAGAAAAGTTCCTAGAAAAATTCTCTGATTTACGTTCATTTGAAACATTTATAGTGAATAATTTCCAAAAACCAAAAATGGAATTAGTTGATGGAAACACTGGCCAGCGTGTAGATTTAACGGACAAAATTCGTTCTTCCTTAAAAGAGTTTGCTAAGTTTCTAATTTTAAAAATCCAAGATGTAATGCCTGCACCAGCTGATAAAGTTTATAAATATGTTTATTTCGGTGGTGTTGCCCCAATACTAGAAACTAGCATTCATGAAGTCATTGAAGAAATGTATGGAGCCGAAATTGCTCAAGCAAATCATATTTTCTTACCAGATTCACGCAAATTAAATTTATATGGTCTTGAAGTAAAAAGTCGTGGCGAAATGCTGCAAAAGACAGAAAAATAAGTATAGCCAGAAAGGAGGAGCCGCATTATGGGGCGTACCAAAAAGACCGAGAAACAAACAGTCTTTGGACTTCGAACAGATCACATGAGCGAAGAAGTTTATACTCACCTTGAGCAAAAAGCACGCTCAAAAAAGCTTGCAACTTATATTATTCAATTAGTTGAACAAGACTTAGCACAAAAAGAGCCCTTTGATGCAAAAAAAGAACTTCTAAAAGTCTCAAAAAATCAAGAACAAATGATGAACGCTATAAAACAAATTACACAAACCATTTCAGATCTCCAGGTGGCTCCTGTATCTGCTGTTCTTATGCAAAGCGATGATAATACCCATAATTCCCTGGCAGACGATTTATTAAAAGACGTAGGTCAAATGGGACAATTAATAACTAATACCAACATTACAGGATCATTAGATGAAGACGATTTAGAAGATCCAGATTTCTAAAACAAAAAGAGTTGCTGTCATATGAGCAACTCTTTTTGTTTTGTATAAACTTAAAATATCCCAAATAATTTCTTCCTTTTGGGTTCTTGGTTAGACATATCAGCTTTAGCGTTGATTTTTTCTAATTCCGTCATAATAAGATCAAGTTTCTTTTCTAATTCCTGATTTTTTTTACGTTCCGCTTCAAGCTCTTGTTTAAATAAATCATTGCTTTGTCGTTCAATTTCAAGTTCTTTTCGAAAACCTATAAATTCAGTCTTGATATCTTCTAAGAAATTTCTAATTTCACTCGATATGGATTGTAGCGCGTATTGCTCTTCTTCACTCTGAGGCCTTGTCACAGCAACTTCCGAACGCGCTACACCCTGTGTCGCACGGGAATGCTGTGTCATCAACACGCTAACAGCGTGATTCAACGAAACCTTAGTTTTTTCTCTAATCTCTTTTAAAGTATTAAAAACTGTTACATCATCAGCATGATACAGTCTTGTATCGCCATCTTTATTAAATTCATAGCCTTGTTTTTCGAGTTCTAAGCTATATTTTCTGATTGTACTTTCTGCTAGATTGGTGACACGGGAGACATCTATTGTTTTTAAATACACTTCACTTACAACATCATCTCTTCTCTCCATTCAACCACCTCCATTATAGTATCGCTACACTCTTACCACAGTATTATTTTACTAATCCTTAATACTCATTGTACACTTTTTATCCCACTTGAAAGCAAGTTTTTTATCTCTCAATTCCTGCTTAATACTTGCAAGGGAATCCCATGGCGCTCCGTATTATTTTCTATTAGTCTTCGCTTTAGCTACTCAGCATACCTGTATCAATACTATAGCACCCATTAATTTTGATCTTTGTTATAGGGATCCCTAATTTCATTTAATTACTCTGTTAATTCCTAGAGTACCTTTTTCTGTCTTCCCATTACTTTAGTTTATTCTTTAACAACCACGCATTCACCTTGTGCTATAGCATTGATATACTCTTAAAACGAGATTTGGATGAAATGCGCGAATCACAAAAACTTATTACAACCACCTAAGAACAAAAACAAGGATTCTGGTCTAGGTTCTTTTCAAGAAATAAAGACGTATGATGGAGTTTTTCATCATACGTCTTATTCCTGTTCTAACATAACAAAACCGGTTTCTTTAGAAGGTTCTATCCCTAATTCATTTAATATTGCCACCAACAAAAGTATTTGTTTTTCAAACCCATTATTGAATGCAATGTCAGTAATACGAATCACTTTCCATCCATTTGTTTTCATGTATTTATCCCGTCTACTGTCTCGTTTGATTCCTTCTGGTGTTCGATGAAAAGGCCCATCAATCTCTACGTCTATTTTTAAACCATTTGGGGCAAAAAATGCAAAATCTAACTTGAAACGCTTATTAGGTACTTTATATTGTACAGTTGGATAATAACCTTTAAATCGCAATGCATCATATACTCGCTTTTCTAATTTGTTAGAGCATTTCACCCTTTGTGAATCATTATTAGGGTTATAAGTAGATGATGGAGTGAGAATTTGTGCCAAAAGAAAAAATATAATTGTGCAACCCAATACAACGAATAAACCTGTCATCTTTTCACACTCCAATAAAAAGTTTTAAGTTAATGCTCAAAACGTAATATACCCAAACCCTTTCTATATATCCTTTTCCAACTACATATCTTATACAAATAAAACAAAGCTGTCTTTTTTTATGTTCTTTAGATATAGATTAAGTTGAATCTTTTGGGAAAGTGCTTTGCAAAGATTTGTTGTATGATGCGTAAGTCAAATCTTTGCATTGTATGTATACCTCATTCCAAGTGAAATTATCAATAAATCGTTCGTGTAAATACTCTATGAATCTCGTTCTCTTGTATTTTACTTAAATTTAAGTTGAATTGAATTGTATATGAATTTAACTTCCTGTCCATAATTGTAAATAAAAAAATAAGGACAGGAGAGTGAGATAAATGTTTTTCCGCAAAAATAGAACTAAATTAAAAAAATGGTTAGATCGGCAAGGAATCGAACAACAGGAACTAGCCAAAAAGTCGAAGGTTTCTGTTCAAACCATCAGTAAAGCATGTAGAGATACAGATTATATCCCCAAACCTGAAATCATGAAAAAACTATTAAATGCTATTAGAAAAATTGATCCTTACGCCAAAATCAATGACTTTTGGGATATGTAAAAAGCACAAGAAACAGTATCTTGTGCTTTCATAATTTTACTTTGACTGAACCTACTTGAACCGAAATGTCTTTAGGTTGCTGTACTTGTGCAAGAAAATGCTGAATAGAGGGCGCTTGAAAAATACGAAAGTTAGAACTAGAGATTGGATATTTGAGGTCAGTAAGGATTAAAAGAGAGGGAAATACCATATTATGTTTTGGTTGCCACGATTCTTTTTTCCATTCCATGCTACGAAAATACGATTCATAACGTTTTATTTTCGTTTGGATCGTAGCCTTATTATAGATGGAGTTCTGGACTTCTATAAAAAATGGACTTTTACGCCAAATGGTAAATATATCGGGTTCCATATAACCTTTCTTATACTTAGGTTCTACTTGAAATATCTTCGGTCTTTCGGTTCGTAATAACTGCTTATATACATCTACAATCGCTAAAAAATGACGTATCTTTTGGCTTCCTTTACGAATGGTATTTGGATAAGGAAAATACACGTATGGACGTTGTGATGTATCTACATCAATATATCCTTCGCGGCTTAATCGCTTTGTAACAGTATTACAGCATGTTACTGCATTTTTAACATTTCTAAAATGAAGATCAATAATATCATCACGCGACATACATCTAAATTGTTGTAAATGGCATATAATTTGCTTATCTCTATTCGTTAGCATCATCTAACACCCCAAAGATTTTATCTTCTCGATACTCTGACTCTTCCTTCTTTACACTTTGCTCTTTAGATAAACGATACGGTTCTATTATTTCTTTTGCCTGGTCCAATGCCAAAAAAGGAGCCTGCACCTTTTTTAAACCATCTAATTTTAAAATCATTTGGCCCGATTGACTTAAATTTTCTGATCCAGGCGTCCCCACAATGTTACTGTTAATTAAGTCTGCACATTTAAAGCCCATTCTTACCGTCAAATTGAGCTTTAACTTACCATCCAGTATTTTTGCATCTGGACGTTGCATACTTAGCATGAGGAAGATACCAAGCGATCTGCCGACAGCTGATATTTTTTCTATTATGGTGACACATTCCTTTTCGTCCTGTAGCATTGCTACTTCATCAATGGCAATAAAAATATAGGGTAAGGGTTTATCTTTTGTTATTTGATTGTATTCATCAATATGACCCAGCTCATATTCTTCCATTAACTTTCTTCTATGCAATACCTCTTTCCACAATTTTGATAACATACTTGTCATTTCATGTTCTTCCATGCAAACATACTTTACGTGCTTCACTCTTCTTAAAAAATGAAACTCTGAATTTTTTAAATCCCCCAGGTACAAATGTAAATGCTCTGGTGACATATGTTGGATTAATGTGGCTAAAATTACGCGCACCATACTACTTTTTCCGCTTCCTGTTTCTCCCGCAATTAGTAAATGAGGTGTATTTGAATCAACCATATCATACACAATTGTATTTCCGAATTGGTCCCGTCCTACTACCACAGGAAGACGATACGGTTTTAATAATGGTTGCCATTGTTTATAACTGTAATCGTAAGGCTGTAAACTTGCATTAGAATGAAATACATGGAGTACGAACTTTTTAATAGTACCTTCCATCATTAGATTTTCACCTAGTATTTGCTGAAAACAGAACCATTTCTTATGAATTTGAGCTGGATCAACGCCATTAGGTAGTGTAAAAGTGTACCGTACACTTTCCTTTCCTTCGTATACATCATGAATCGTAGGATAAATGGGGACCTTTCCACCTCGTGTCATGTGCTCATCATATAGCTTCGCTTTCTTAAATACTTCTTCTAACTGATATTTATATTTTTTCTTTTTTAACCATCCTTTCATTAGTAACCCTCCTTATAACATGAGTAAAATGCGAATAAACGCATAACCAATGAACCCAATCCCTCCAATTCTTACACCGTAATACAGACCATTAGAAAGGAGATTGGATGCAAAAACATAATCATTTCGTACTAAGTATTTTTCCAACAAAACAGCTCCAATTGTAAGGCCGCCTACTATTCCCAGGGCTACATACGTATGAATAAGTGGTGATGACATATGAAAAAATGCGAATGGACTAATAGGGCCAATGCTATATATTTTTGTTTGCTTTTTCTTCTTATAAGATTGGTCCATAAAGGCTTGAAAAGAAATTGTTTCTTTTCGCTTTAGCATGTTTCCCCTCCTAAAAAAAGAATATCGTTAACAAATTTGGTATCCAGTCCAAAACAAAACATATACAATCTAACACCATATGAGAGGTATTCTTAATGAGTTCAAATGCATCAACAGGTACATGTGTTATGAAACTCGCAAGTTCGTCTAGCAACTTTCGCATTTCTTGTGCTGTACTGCCTAATGGTTCAGTCAGATACCAACTAATCCACCTATATAAGAAATCTGTTGTATCCGTTGTACTCATTGCATTTTGATTGAGCGCATCCCACCCGCACATAATTTCGTTTGTTGAACTTCCACACCATTCTGTAATTTCTTTCACATTTCGAAATTGCAGACTAGGTATGTTGTTCCATCCTCTCGTTAGATCATCCCTCAAATAATATTTAATTTGATTACCAATAATCTCATAAGAATTATTCATTGTTCCTCCTACTATAAACAAAACTCAAAATCCCCTAAAAACATGTGCCGATCGAGGATTTCTTTTGATAGTACTATCATGATAGATTCTTTGGTTATCAGGTTGATATCAACTTTGGTAATTGCTTTGGTAAAGAATATGTATCACTGATTGTCTGATATGCAATTTTTGATCTTGTCTTGCAAATAAACCTTGCTATCGTCCCAAATTCACAAACTTTAATGATACAATATAAGAGGAATTTTAAATCAATTCAGAAAATAGAGGAGGGAACAACTATGTCACTTCTACAGCAACATTTTGAAGAAAGAAGAGAATACGTTTTCAATCGTCTTAAACAACCCGAATACATGGAAAGAAGTATAGAAAAAGTTCGTCAAGCTCAAAAAGAGATTAAAAATACAGTACGAACAATTAAAGATTTATTACTCCTGGATAAAACAACTGATCCTTGTTTACCAGAAGTTGCTCAATTTTCTCTTCAGCACATTATTAATTCCGAGTCGTTTGAGAATGTCAAAAAACTTGTTCCATCCTCTATGAAAAAATTAAGTGAAAAAGAACGCGCAAAAGTGTTAGATGAAACATTAAGCGTAGCAAACCAAGTCATGAATTTAGAACGTACTGTTTTTATCATGATGTTTAATGCAAAAGAAAAAATCCTCATGGATTCTTATAAGAAGAAGCGTAGATCACAAATAGAACTTCATTATGATGTTGCTGACAAAGAAGGATTTGACAAAGCGTTTTATGAAGAACGTATTGATTCATTACGAAATGACATTCGTGTGATTTCTTTCAAAAAGCTATGTGAGAATGAACCCGCACCAGAGGACTTAGAACTATTCCAACAACGTTATGAAACAATTGTTTTGCCAAAGATACAAGAAATTGTTTCCCTAATTGAACCAAGTTTAGTAGATATAGACGTATTTTTAAATCCTGTTATCGAATATGGTGTAGGAGACATCACCTTAGATGAAATGATTCAAAAACTACACAAAAACCTTTCTTTATTTCACGAATTATCAAAGGTTGAATATTGCCCAACAGTTGAACTAACAGTAAAAGAATATGTATTCTTAGAAGCTATGAACCGTTCCAAAGAAGGAGAGGAGTTGCAACCATCTAAATGATGCATACAAAAGGAAATTTTTATCATTTTACATATAATAAGATAACCACATAGTCCATATAACGGATGCTACATAGGGAATCTTTTAGTGTATCGCCAAGATACAACATAAAAGGAGGGGAACAAAATGATTCAACTTACAGTAAAAGGTCAGCCTTCTCATATTCGTCATTTAGCTCATGATCCGGAATATCTATTTGCGATAGAATTCCATGATCTTACAAAACAGACGACATATATTAATAAAGAAAAATGTTCAGTTAAAGTAACAACTCTGGTTCATGCAGAACAATGGAATCGATTATTACAGATGATTGCAGAAGGGGGAGATACATTAGCTGAAGCCAATGAAATTATACTGGAAGGAAAGATGGAACACACACCTGAGGAGGTGTATACTTTCGCACCTATCCATATTATGTACCGCTCTCATTCACAACAGAAACAGGAAGAAATTGAATCCGAAGTACATGAGAAAAAGTCAAAAAGGGTAGCTTCAAATACTAAGCCCACTGTATCTAAGCGTGTGGAACAACTACATGCAAAATACGATGGGGTTTGTCAAAAATGTGGACAGCGATGTGATAAGCGGGTCGTGTCTATCAAAAAAATACAATCCAAAATGGGGATTGTTTGTCCAGATTGCAAAAATGGAACAACATTTTTAATTACAGAAGTGAAGGATCAGTTACAACAAGAGCTTCTTCAACAAAATTTATTTTCTAGAGAACAGGAAATTCTATCTTATTTTCAAAATTTTTGTTCTCAATTCGCACTTGTAAAGCATGAGGAAACATATCGTATATATTGGTCATGGGAAACGAAACAAATATATAGAAAAGTCTATGTTTCAAACGAGGGTACTATATATAAAGTTAAACTAAACGCAGGGGGAATTTGTATTCCTTCAAAATTTACCACTCACATTACTATCAAAGAAAATACATTTCGAGTGTTCCATCCAACCACGGAAATGCGGATGGATAGAATCAGAGCATTATCAGATGCGCAGAAGGCAAGTATTGGAGAAGAAGAAATTGAAAAACAAATTCAATACTACAAGGATAAGAAAGAATTCTCAGAAAAAATTATTGTTAAACAAGCAGAGAACTCGAAACGATATCAAGTATTATCTGGATTTACAGCCTATCAAGCTGCAAAGAAGATTAAGCCTAAACATATCTATGATTAAAGTACATCAACTACATCCTGCAACAAGCGGTTTGAGAAGAGCTCGAGAATTCAATTTGAGAAAAATGAATTAATTTTTTAATAATGATATATGATTGTATTTATCTGAGAAATAGGGAGGGAATTATAGGATGCAAAAACAGCAGTTATTTGATTTACAAGAAGGAGATTGTATATATGTGTATTCTGGGGGACATTTAGAAGCGCAAGGAAGATATATAGGTGTAATAAAAGATAAAAATGAATCCTTTTTATGTTGGAGAAAACATAATGGAAATGAGGTATACACAAATTTAAATGGAATTAGGGGTATGTGTAGCAATGGAACCAAATCACGCAATAAGTATTAGCGGACATTCATTTTAAGGATTATTTCGTATATTAGTGGACATAAAATAGCTATTTGTAATGACTTAATGTCCGCTAATGATACTTATAGGACATTACCAGTAAAATATGCTTTTGATCTTTTTACAAAACTGAACTTTTCTGTTTCATAAGAATGAAAATGTATCTAAATCTAAACGATTTTCTTATAAAAAGTGCATTTTTATCATTTCTGATGTCCGCTAATGCTTGTTGCGTTATCCTGTTCCATTGCTACACAAAGGCC
>OVBW01000182.1:767-33443 GCA_900406355.1 Erysimum pusillum | reverse complement strand
TGTAGTCTTTCTCCAATTAAGACTATTAGATCAATCCCAACCGCTCAAACTTTAAGTTCTCTCAATTTCACATCTCCTCCTTCTGTTTTCACTTCTCCTCACGCTGCTTCTCATAGAGAATCACGTTTCAGAAGGTACAATTCAAAGTCAGTCTCTTTCTTTAGTTTACTCTTTAAAGTTTTTTAATTGGAATGATTTTGGTTTGCAGTCAAAATAACTCCTCTGATCCCTCCAAAGATGGGTCTGAAGTTGGAGAAGAAGGAAAAGAAGAAATCGAACATAAGAATGAGTATAATACTCCTAAAGTTATTAATGATGAAGGAGACAGTGGTCGTTGTAAAGATGGAGGAATGGATTTGTTAAAGATGTGTGACAATGTTAAGGCGAAAAGCGAAACTCCGGATTGGGAAACTCTGATTTCTGCTACAACTGAATTGATTTATGGCTCAAATAATGAGTCTGAGGCTTATAGTTGTTTGTTGAAGAGAACAAACTCTGAAGAACGTTTAAGTAGTGGTACAATGCCAACAGTTGAGCCTGTTTCGAATACCGGTGTTGTTAACAATGAATCTGAGTCCTTTGATGTGAGTAAAAAGGCTTTGTGGATATTACTTTAGCTTTGGTTTTTTGATTGATCATTGTCTTTGAAGTGATTCTTATCTTTGTGTGTGTGTGTGACAGGGTCTTTCGATCTTGCACCGTGGTGTGAGAAGACGTTGTCTAGATTTTGAGATTCCGGGGAATAATCAGCAAACATTGGGTGAATCTTCATCGAGTTGTGTAGTACCTAGCATTGGTCTGCATCTTAATACCATTGCAAACAATGTTGGTAATGAGTACTCATTTTCTGGAAACATAAAAGTCGGTTTGCAAAGTTCTACCACTCCTCTTCATAACTCGCAGCACGACATTGTGAGAGAAAACGAAACCGGGATCGATGCTTGTCAAGCTGTAGAAGAAGTTCCAAAGACTTCAGTTTTAAAAGAATTAAATCCAATAAGTCCCAAGAAGAAAAGGTAAGTTTGTCCTGAAACTTGCATAAACAGATTCATAGGGTAAATTTTTTTCCTTTTTCTTAACAATCTGTTGGCATTATAATGCGCAGGCGTAAGTCCGAACAAGCAGGAGAAGGCGAGTCGTCATGTAAACGATGCAACTGCAAAAAATCCAAATGTTTGAAGCTGTAAGCTGAATCCTTCAAATCGTCTTTTAATCTCTGGCTTGCTTTGAGGTAGTTTCAATCTTTTTGCTGAGTTTCTTTTGATGTCTTGTTCTGCAGTTACTGTGAATGTTTTGCTGCTGGATTTTATTGCATAGAACCATGTTCATGTATAGATTGCTTTAATAAACCTATCCATCAAGACGTTGTCCTGGCTACTCGCAAACAGATTGAATCCCGCAATCCGCTTGCATTTGCTCCTAAAGTCATCAAAAGCTCAGATTCCATCATAGAAGTTAATGTAAGAGCTCTTTTTCTCATATCTGTCTCAATCCATTTTATCTCAAATGAAAAGGCTATAAAATTTTGAATTGGATTCATAGGATGATGCAAGTAAAACTCCAGCTTCAGCGCGACATAAACGAGGTTGTAACTGCAAGAAATCAAACTGTCTCAAGAAATACTGTGAATGCTATCAGGTTTTTATTTCCTTTCATCATCATTAAACTCCATACACATCTGTGTAAGTAAGATTCTGATACAATTAATCTTATAGGGTGGAGTCGGCTGTTCGATAAACTGTAGATGTGAAGGATGTAAAAATGCATTTGGCAGAAAAGATGGTAAGCTTTTCTTTTCTCTATTTTCCATAAACTCTAAACCTCTCAAGTCTCTTGATCATCTTGAATTTGACAAAGATTCCAAAATCTCTGCAGGGTCTTCATTCGAACAAGATGAGGAAAACGAAACATCTAGCAAAAGCGCGAAAACACAACAGAATGTAGAGTTATACAATCCTTCTGCTCCACCTTCAACACCAATGCCATTAAGGTAAAGAATCAATCTCAATCTCGTCCATTAAGACACATCCTGATATGTTATTAACCTTCGTTTCTAATTCAGACAACCACTAGCTGAACTTCCAATCTCATCCAACAACAGACTCCTTCCTCCTCCAATGTCTAATCTTCATTATGGAGCTTCTGGATCATCTTACAACATCAGAAAACAAGACATGAGTTTGTTGTCTCATTCAAGGATTGAGACAATCACAGAAGAAGAGATTGATGATATGTCATCAAATGAGAATCTAATCCAATCTCCAATAACTAACATGATCAAATCTCCCAATAGTAAAAGGGTTTCTTTGTCTCAACTTGATTCATCAGAGTCTACTCCATGGAGAAGAAATGAAGGAAGGAAGCTGATACTTTCAATCCCAACGTTTCCTTCTCTTACTCCACACCATTAAAAATTCTTTGAATCTTTGTTTAATAACTTATACACACAAACATTTACTAGTTTAGTAGTAAAACACAGTTGTGTTTTGTTTTTTATGATGGTTGTGTAATAAAAATGTTACATATCATTTATCAATTGATATGTGCACACAACATATGAAGCATTCTTCGTATAATATCACAAATGTAACTTTTTTTGGTTAACAATTTTTAGGAAATATGTGAGGTAAATTGCAAATAACTAAAATCTTGCATGTTAAATTACTTACAAAATTAACAACAACCAAATTTTTTTTGGGACTACAAATTGACGAAAAATATTGTATTTTTCTTTCTTTTGTTTATTGGTTTTTAATAGGTTGAATTGTGTTATAACAAAAATAATTTGTTACTTGATGATAGATTTTGAAATTGTCAAAGATCTTGTTTTATTTTTTTAAATATTTCTAAATATATAGTTGAAATATGATCAATTAAACAACTACCTGAGTCAAAGCCTTTTAATCGATGATCTAAGTGAAGCAAAACATAGTTACTTCCATGTAGCAATATCTTAGTAGTCCTCAACACAATATAACATCGGATGTGGAAATGTGGAATTCGTTTAGTATATTTCTAATGCAAATAAATTTGAAAAATATTAGTTTGGTTTAGTAACTTTAGTTCGTATACAATTTTGTTTTAATTGGTCTTGGAGAAAAACTAAAAATAAAAAATGATATGTAGCAAATTAGGAAAAAAATTATAACGAACTTCTAAATAAAATTTAATTTACTCAATAGTTTAGTTTTTTAATAAAATTTAATTTACTCAATAAAACCATGCAAATTTATGAAAAAAAGGAGCTTAATGTAGCATCAGAGCATGTTGGTACACAACTATTAGATCCTACTCCATCAAAAAAGGTTTGAGAATACTATTAAGATACAATTTTTTTAGACACAAATTCCAACTAGTTTCTGGACAAAGTTATTAAGTGACCAAAGAGGCATCCGATATGTAGAGGTCTGGCCTTGAGCTAAAGTCCGAAACAAAAGATTTAGGAGACAAATATTATAAAGAATTTATGGGCATCAAAATTTTAGGTATAGTGGCTTGTAAAGAGTTCTTCACGTTTCTTGTTTTAGTCCAAATAATTATTCTCCCTATTTTTTCTTATCCAAAATATTTTGATCTATCCTAAATTTCATTTTATAATATTAACTAATACTCAAAAACTACTCTATAAACTTTTGAGATTATAAAAAAAAAAAAAAAAAAAAAAAAAAACTTTTGAGATCATGGCATAAATGGGATGATTTCGAATATGTCCGTGATATTGTTGCGGTGTCGAGTAATACGGATGTAGCCGTCTTCGCCCTTGTTTCTCCCGAAAGAGTCCTGGGCTTCAACAAACTCTTCTCCTTCCTCATTGACTCCATACCCGCTAGGTAATATCATGTGACCAAATTCAATTGGATCATCAACTTTGACTTTTGTCACTTACATCTAATTAACTAGTATAAAGAAAGACTATAAAATTATGAAATAAAAAAAAGCAACAAGAGTAACTTACATTCAAAACTTATTTGGCCACGCTAAGTTCAAAAATTAGATCAACTAGAGAATTCATAACGGTTCCTTATTCAACCAAAAGGGCGTGGTGGTTTCAAGATCACACATGGATCTATTTTCGGTCAGAGAATATGATTTTCAATGTTACTAATGATGTCTTGAATTGAAAACAAATGTGATTAGAATTTAGAACTAACACTACTTCCAAAACTTAATGATTATTTTTATCAGAGCCATAATATTGTTATATTAAAGAGCTTTACATTTCGCATCAACCAATTAAAATCCATCGACATATTTATGTTGCGTTATCTAATCCTGCATATGATATATGAACTAATCTCGTACATTTTCACATTTCAAATCGTGAGATATAAGTAAAAAAAAATCTTTTAACACCTAAAATTTTTCATTCACTTAAAATCTTAATAACATTCACAGCTAGAATGATCAATAATACTTAAAAAATCAATTTTAGACAATAATTTTGTTAACAGCCTACCTAAACACACAAAAAAAAAAAAAAAGTCAACAACAACAACAACAAAAAGCAATATCTGGGCCAAACAAACAATATCTGGGCCTGCTATATGTAAAGAATGGGCCTGAGTGTTATAAATCCAAGTAATATTAAGATGACGTCATTTAGTGGACTAAAGTGTAACATGATTTGGACTTTTATAAAATTTTCCCACTGTTAGTAGTCACTAGTCACTACGCNTAGTTGTCGATTTTTGCTCGAAAATGGACAAACCTCAGAAAAATCCTACTTCTCAGATCGGAACTTCAACTCCCAAATCCAAATTCGAGGTTTTTTCTTTACTACCCATTTTTCATTTTCCTCAAAGTTCACTCATTTACTCGTCTCTTTGTTCTTGTTTCGAAGAAAAATGTGTTTTTGTTTTCTGGGTTTTGCAATTTCGTTCGGTTAATTTCATGAAGTAGCCAAAACATTCTCATTTTGTTTTAAAGATTTTGTCTTTTTTTGGTTAAAAATTTCTTCTTCAAGAATTGTTTTTTTCTTTTGCTTCAGGGTTTTGCAATTTTGTTGTGTTAATTTCAGATTTTGACTTTTTTGGTAGAACATTTTTCTGTTGTGGTTTGTGAATTTTTGCCTCCTTTTAACTGTAATTGACTTGTAATGTAGGATTCACCAGTGTTCAATTACATAAGCAATCTTTCTCCAATTGAGTCGGTTAAATCCATTTCCACTGCTCAGACGTTTAGCTCTTTGAGTTTCACATCTCCTCCTCCTGTATTCACTTCTCCTCATGTCAATTCTCATAGAGAATCCAGATTTTTCAGATGGTAAAGAACTATTTAATGTGTTCTCTTTGTTGTTGTTTGAGTAGAGGTTTTATGAGGTTTAATTTGTTGTGATTGGTGTGTTTTGTTTGTAGTCATAACTCTGTGGATCGTTCAAAGCCTTTAGAGTTATTAGATGGATCTGTTTCTAAAGAAGTTGTAGTATCAGTTGTTAAAGATCTAAATAAAGAAGCTTCTTTGGAAGATGAAGAAGAAGAAACGTCTTCTGAGATACCACAGATATTGAAGTCTGAGAGTCAAACTCCTGATAATAGTGATTCACCTTGTACTGAAGATGTTGTTGTTGAAGCTCCTCGAGGAGATAGTGGTTCGTCGTCGTCCGTGGATGTCAAGATGGGTCTTCAGAAGATGCTTGATGTTCGGGGTGAGAATGAGACTCCTGATTGTGGACGGTTGATCTCAGATGCTAGTGAATTGTTAGTGTTTCGATCTCCGAATGATTCAGAGGCTTTTCGATGCTTGGTGGATAAAATATCTAGCTCGGAAAGACGGTTCTGCGCTGGTGTTAAGTCAACAAAGCGGCCTGATATCACCAAAGTTGTTCCTGCTAATGGAGCCAGTAATGAAAATGAGCCTTTGGCTGTGCCTCCCAACGAGGTGAATTCAGGAATAGTCTAATGTGAATATCAACTATGTTTGTTCTTGATTATACTGAAATGGTTGTTTTGCATTGTGTTTGTTTGTGGTAGTCGGTCTTTAACCTGCATCGTGGTGGCATGCGAAGACGCTGTCTAGACTTTGAGATGCCAGGGAAGCGGAAGAAGGATATAGCTGATGATCAGCAATCTGTGTGTGACAATAAGGCGGCTGGTGAATCTTCCTCGAGATGTGTTGTACCCGGTATTGGTCTTCATCTAAATGCCGTTGCATTGTCCTCAAGGGATAAGAACATCAATGTCATACATGACTATTCCATATCTGGAGAGATTCAAAAGAGTTTCTCAGGCTCTACCACTCCGATTCACACCCAAGACAATGTGCAAGAAACTTCGGACCAAGCAGAAAATGAACCTGTAGAAGAAGTTTCCAAGGCATTGGTGGTGTTCCCAGAGTTGAATCCGAGCCTTAAGAAAAAGATGCAAGTTATTTCTTGAGAAACGTTACATAACAGATTCGTATATCTACCCACATTTTTTTGTTTTTCTTATCTGTTGGCATAAATGTGCAGGCGTGTATCTGAACAAGCAGGAGAAGGTGAGTCATGTAAGCGATGCAACTGCAAAAAGTCAAAGTGTTTGAAGCTGTAAGCTCATAACTCTAGCTTCTCCTTAAGTCTTGCCTGTTCAGAAATTTAAACTGAATTGCCTTGAAGTAGTTAACCATTGTTTGAGTCTCTTTTCTCTCTGCAGTTACTGTGAATGTTTTGCTGCTGGGGTTTATTGCATAGAGCCATGTTCATGTATAGATTGCTTTAATAAACCTATCCATGAAGAGACTGTCTTAGCTACCCGCAAACAGATTGAATCTCGAAACCCACTTGCATTTGCTCCTAAAGTCATCAAAAGCTCAGATTCCATCATGGTATGAACTCTCTCTTCCATCTTCTTTTTTCCCCTCTCTCTTTGTCCTCCATTTATCTGAGGGATGACAGTGTAATCTTGCACAGGATGATGCAAGTAAAACTCCAGCTTCTGCACGACACAAACGCGGCTGTAACTGCAAGAAATCAAACTGTCTGAAGAAATACTGTGAATGCTATCAGGTTTTTCTTTCATCATTGTACTCAATATTCATCTGTGTAGGTTATTGCCCATGCTCGGATTTAGAGACTTTGTTCCTGATGATCTTATAGGGTGGAGTCGGCTGTTCCATAAACTGTAGATGTGAAGGATGCAAAAATGCATTTGGTAGAAAAGAAGGTTAGCTTCCTTAGCTCCGTTTTTCATAAGAAGGTTCATGACCCCAAAGTCTTTTGATTTGACATTATTACAATCTCAGGGTCTTTACTAGCTATCATGGAGAGCAAACAAGAGGAGGATCAGGAGACATATGAGAAAAGAACAGCAAAAATCCACCACAACATCGAGGTATCGAAAGAAGTGGAGCAAAGTTCTGATCAACCTTCGACACCACTGCCACCGTACAGGTAATTCTTTCGATTTCAAACAATATACAAACAAGCAAGACAGCTCCTGATTTGTTGTTACCCTTGTCTTTTGTAGACATTTGGTGATTCATCAGCCATTCTTGTCTAAGAACAGACTGCCTCCGACACAGTTCTTTCTTGGCACGGGTTCTTCTTCCTTTTCTAGAAAACCAGACAGTGATTTAACGCAGTCACGGAATGAGAAGAAGCCTCTTGAAACCGTGACTGAAGACAAAACAGAGATAATGCCTGAGATTCTCATCAATTCCTCTATAGCTAACATCAAGGCCATCTCTCCCAACAGCAAGAGAGTCTCTCCTCCTCATCCCGACTCCTCGGAATCAGGCTCAATCCTAGGGAGGAAAACTAACGGTCGGAAGCTGATATTACGGTCTATTCCAGCATTTCCTTCTCTCAACCCAAATCAGTGAATCATAAACCAATTGGTTAGCTATGAACAAAATTATTTGTATCATTGTAATGTTCCGGATTCTGTCAGTATCAGCCTGTCACTGTATTTTCATAACATAAGCAACGTTCTTGTAATATACTTTTGTTCTATCTAGTAGGTAATGTANAGTAAACTAGATGCTGTTACGTTATAATCCTCCCTACTCTTCATTCCCTGAAGATCTCATACAGCCGCAGAAGCGGTTTTTCTTCTTTCTTGCTGTCCTTTTGCCACCCTTATGGATAATGTCTCTCAAGAGGATCACAGTCCGGCTCTCGGAGAACTTTTTCCTTCCTTTACTTTTGACTGCTCCTTCTTCAAGCTTTAGCACTGTTCTCTCAATGTTCTGCATTTCTTGCTGCATCTGCTCTATCTTCTCAGACCCGTTTTTCGACTTCTCTATAACCACTTTTCTATAGATATCTCTTGCATCTCCGGTCTCCTCGATTTCTTTCGAAAGAATCTCATTTGTGTTTGCAAGTTGAAAGATGGCTTCTTCCATTTCTTTTAGCTGTTTCCTCACTCTAGCAAACTCGGGGTTAGTGAACTTTCCTGGCTTCTCGTTCATCTCCAGCTTGGTTTTCATATCTCTTAGGCTGATTCTGAGGCTTGCTAATCTTCGAGAATCAGACAAAAGTCTCTCAAGAATCTTTGCATTGTCCTCAGTGCTTCTTGATAACTCTAGTTTGTCAACAACTCCAACCATTTTCTCAGACTGTGATTCAATAGAAGGATTCCTACTTCTGCGATGAAGACGAGGGATCATTGGCTTCTTTGACATTTTATTGTTGATACTTGATTCTGGTGTAGCAGATTCTTCCCATAACTCAAGCATCTGGTCACTGGAACCACGACTAGTTCTTCGGCTTCTTCCATAGAATGTAGACTCTGCAACTTGATCAAGAGGGATGTCTTTCATCAGTGAACCATTTCTCAACTCAGTCATTGCAGGTGATCTAGGCGAGGATTGGTCATCAAGTTCAATCTCTTCAAACAGCTTGCGGTCTCTGCTGCTTCTGTGCGAAGAGCTTCGTCTTCTCTGCTGCCCACGCCTCTTCTTCTCCTCAACAACTGCTTTCTTAATGGTCTTGATTCTTTTCTTCATATCCTGCAAAAGCACAATTCCATTGTCTATGTTCTTGGTACTGCTATGTCCTTCAGCTTCTGAATGTTCATCATTTTGGACGACCTGAAATCGGAAGATATCAACTCATGAGGCATATATATACAAAAGCCACTAATGAAGTCAAGGAATGAGAAAGATGATAAGTTTACCTCTCTGAGACGATCAGATGGCGCAGGGAGTTTCAACAACGACAAGGCATTTTGCTCAAGGGACCTGACATCTTCAGCTAGAGATGCTACCACAGGATCATAGGTAGATAACTGAGTCTTGAGCTCAGTCACTTCACATTCCAAGAATCCAACTGTTTCTTTCATTTGTTTTATCTCTGTGGTCTTTGTAACAGCTTCATCTTTGAGATTTTCACAAACTCCATTGAGTTCTTTAACTTTGTTCTCGAGCAAGACTTCACGAACAGCTGAGATCTGTAGATCAAAGTAGAAAGATGTTGCTTCAGCATCCCAAAGTCCAAACTCATTTGTTTTCTCCTGCAGCTCCGAACTCAAGAACTCCTCTCGAACTCGGTGTTCTTGGATTGTCTTGTGTAACAACTCTACCTCTGACTCCAAATTCTTNGCTTGCGGTCTCTGCTGCTTCTGTGCGAAGAGCTTCGTCTTCTCTGCTGCCCGCGCCTCTTCTTTTCCTCAACAACTGCTTTCTTAATGGTCTTGATTCTTGTTTTCATATCCTGCAAAAGCACAATTCCATTGTCTATGTTCTTGGTACTGCTATGGCCAACAGGTTCTGCTTCTGGATGTTCATCATTTTGGACGCCCTGAAATCGGAAGATAGTAACTCATGAGGCATACATAGAGACTGAGAAAGATGAGGTAAGATGTCAAATAGAAGGAACGTGAATAAGTTTACCTCTCTGAGACGATCAGCGGGCGCAGGGAGTTTCAACAACGACAGGGCCTTTTGCTCAAGGGACCTAACATCTTCAGCTAGAGAAGCTACCACAGGATCATAGGTAGATAACTGAGTTTTCAGCTCAGTCACTTCACATTCCAAGAAACCAACTGTTTCTTTCATTTGTTTTATCTCTGTGGTCTTTGTAACAGTTTCATCTTTGAGATTTTCACAAACTCCATTGAGTTCTTTAACTTTGTTCTCGAGCAAGACTTCGCGAACAGCTGAGATTTGTAGATCAAAGTAGAAAGATGTCGCTTCAGCATCCCAAAGTCCAAACTCATTTGTTTTCTCCTGCAGCTCTGAACTCAAGAACTCCTCTCGAACTCGGTGTTCTTGGATTGTCTTGTGTAACAACTCTACCTCTGACTCCAAATTCTTCTTCAAGTTGCTAAGCTTTTGAATCTCTTCATCTTGTCTCCCACTAAGGTCACACAGTTCAGTAACCCGCCTCTCTAAACTTCCCCGAAGTTTCCGAGATTCTTTACAGTCTTTCCTCAGCTCTTCTACTGCTTCACACAGTTCAGTATTTGCATTATGTGTAGCCTTGAGCATCTCTTCAGCTTCTAGGAGCTCCATCGCCTTCTGTTTCAAGATTTCCTCTTTATCGAAAATTTGATGTTCCAAGAGATCATTTAGTTCATTGGCTTCTTCGAGGCTTTCCTGTACCTTTTCCAGCTTGCTGTTAAGCTCTTCACTGTCCACCTCTTTACCTTTTAGCTTCTCCTCCAGTGTCTCAACCTTCTGCTTCAGATCACTGTTGATGTCTTGTAAACTAGTCAAGTTTTCAGCAAAAGCTTCAACCTGCTCCGCCTTTTCAGAACCGAACGATCGGTAAACCACAGACATGTTGTTCAAGGCAATAGCTTCCTGAAGAATTACACTGTTTTCTTCTTCAAGCAGACACATCTCACCTTTAAGTTGTGAGAACTTCAGATGCAAAGTTTTGTTTCTCTCTAAAGCATTCGAGTAATCTTGACGCAAAGCCGTGTATGACTCATGCAAACTCTCAAACTTTAAATGCTCATTTTCTAGTTCAGCTCTTAGCTCTAGCTCCCGCTGCTCTCGGTCAATCAGTTCTGATTTCAACTCCCGGTTCATTTCCAATAGCTCGAGCTTATCCTTCTTCAGCATTCCATATTGATATACTATCGTCTCGAGATCTTTCTCTACAATACGTTTCTCTGATTCCACCTTCATGCCGTCTGTTTGAAACTGTCCAAGTAGAGACAAGAGCACAGAGTTCTCAATGACAAGTCGCTGCGTCTCGTATTCAGCGCTAGAGACCGAACATTTCAGTTCTTTAATCTCACACAAGACTCGCGAAACGGGAACTCTCTCTTTCGCAATCTTCTGGTCAGCTGTTTTACAATCTGCTTCAACTTGAAGTGCCTTAAAAACTTGATATATTGCACCTCTGAAGTTATCAATCTCATGCACCAAGAACTCTGCTTCCATCTGTTGCTCAAGATTCTCGCTTTCAAGCTCAGCGATGAGTTTCTCCGAAAATGTTGATGCCTCTGCATATTTTTGACACTCAATCAAGAGAGAAAAGTTCTTCTGCTCCAAGTCTTCTATAAACTTCTGCAAGATGAAGATCTCGACTTGCGCGTTTACAGCTCTGTCAAGCTCTTCCTCAAACTCCTTTTTCCTCGAGCGACACTCTTCTCGAAGAAAGCTCACGTTATTCTGAAGATCTGTCAATCTAGTGTCAGTCGATCTTTCGTAACTAGCACGTTCTTGCTTCTCAGTAGCAAGTGAGACTCTTAGCTCTTCCACTTGAAGATTCTTGAACTGTTTTTCTCTCTGTAGCTCAGCATATCTTCCTTCCAATTCAGNCCAAGAGATCATTTAGTTCATTGGCTTCTTCGAGGCTTTCCTGTACCTTTTCTAGCTTGCTGTTAAGCTCTTCACTGTCCACCTCTTTACCTTTTAGCTTCTCTTCCAGTGTCTCAACCTTCTGCTTCAGACCACTATTGATGTCTTGTAAACTAGTCAGGTTTTTAGCAAAAGCTTCAACCTGCTCCGCCTTTTCAGACCCGAAAGATTGGTAAACCACAGACATGTTGTTCAAGGCAATAGCTTCCTGAAGAATTACACTGTTTTCTTCTTCAAGTAGACACATCTCACCTTTAAGTTTGGTGAACTTCAGATGCAAAGCTTTGTTTCTTTCTAAAGCTTTCGAGTAATCTTGACGCAAAGCCGTGTATGACTCATGCAAGCTCTCAAACTTTAAATGCTCAGTTTCTAGTTCAGCTCTTAGCTCTAGCTCCCGCTGCTCTCTGTGGATTAGTTCTGACTTCAACTCCCGGTTCATTTCCAACAGCTCGAGTCTGTCCTTCTTCAGCATTCCATATTGATATACTATCGTCTCAAGATCTTTCTCTAGAATAAGTTTCTCTGATTCCACCTTCATGCCATCTGATTGAAACTGTCCAAGTAGAGATAAGAGCACAGAGTTCTCAATCACAAGTCGCTGCGTCTCATATTCAGCGCTAGAGACCGAACATTTCAGTTCTTTAATCTCACACAAGACACGCGAAACGGGAACTCTCTCTTTCGCAATCTTCTGATCAGCTGTTTTACAATCTGCTTCAACTTGAAGTGCCTTAAACACTTGATATATTGCACCTCTGAAGTTATCAATCTCGTGAACCAAGAACTCTGCTTCCATCTGTTGCTCAAGATTCTCGCTTTCAAGCTCAGCGATAAGTTTCTCCGAAAATGTTGATGCCTCTGCATATTTCTGGCACTCAATCAAGAGAGAAAAGTTCTTCTGCTCCAAGTCTTCTATAAACTTCTGCAAGATAAAGATCTCGACTTGCGCATTTACAGCTCTGTCAAGCTCTTCCTCAAACTCCTTTTTCCTGGACCGACACTCTTCTCGAAGAAAGCTCACGTTATTCTGAAGATCTGTCAATCTAGTATCAGTCGATCTTTCGTAACTAGCACGTTCTTGCTTCTCAGTAGCAAGTGAGACTCTTAACTCTTCCACTTGAAGATTCTTGAACTGTTTTTCTCTCTGTAGCTCAGCATATCTTCCTTCCAATTCAGTGTACTTCTTCTCCAAAACTTGTAGCTTCTCCTTAACTGCATTTAACTGAGAGATAAGAGACTCTCTTTCCTTTATAAGCTCGGCCTTATCGTTCTTGAGCAACTGAAAGAACTCTTCAAAGCATTTTGATTTCTCTCTAACACCTTGAAGCTCAATGTTAGCACCAGACAAGGATGTCTCCAATAACGAGTTCTTTTCCAAGAGCTTCTGCATATTCTCAGTCATGATTTGCAATTGTGAAAGCAAGTTAGCTCTCTCAGCAATAAACTCAGATTTCTCGCCTCGTAAAGACTCACATCTTTCTTGCAGATCCTTTGTCTTCTCCCTAGAACCATCTAGTTTAGTGTTTGATTCAAGAAGCAGCTTCTCTAGACCAACATTCTTCCTTAGAATGTTATCCATTTCGCGCAGCTTCGCGCTAAGAGCATCTTTATCATCTCTCTGGTTGTTGCATAACTCAGTCAGCTTCNACTCTCTTTCCTTTATAAGCTCGGCCTTATCGTTCTTGAGCAACTGAAAGAATTCTTCAAAGCATTTTGATTTCTCCCTGACACCTTGAAGCTCAATGTTAGCACCAGACAAGGATGTCTCCAATAAAGAGTTCTTTTCCAAGAGCTTCTGCATATTCTCAGTCATGATTTGCAACTGTGAAAGCAAGTTAGCTCTCTCAGCAATGAACTCAGATTTCTCGCCTCGTAAAGACTCGCATCTTTCTTGCAGATCCTTTGTCTTCTCCCTAGAACCATCTAGTTTAGTGTTTGATTCAAGAAGCAGTTTCTCTAGACCAACATTCTTCCTTAGAATGCTATCCATTTCGCGCAGCTTCGCGCTAAGAGCATCTTTATCATCTCTCTGGTTGTTGCATAACTCAGTCAGCTTCGAGTTCTCGTCTTGTAGTTTCCTCACAGAGCAAGCAAAGGATTCAGGATCCAATCCTGCAAGTTTCACTTGCTCCATTATTGCTTGATACCTCTTATTCAAGCTGTCAATTTCACCCTTCACACGACGAGTCTCTTCTTGAAGTGCACTGCTTTGGTTAACTTGTCTTGCGACTTCTTCTTCGAGCTTTTCTTTGACCTCCTTCAAGCTAGATATCTCACATCTCTGAGTCTCCAGGGAGATCATAGAAGAATCATTTACTTTGCTTAAGGTTTGGCTTTCTTCTTTAACCGAGCTGATATCGCCTTCCAACTTAAGATTACAAGTCTCTAAGTCCCTCAACATGCCAATCTTTATTTGAAGTTCTGAAGTAAGAACCTTTTGTTCCTCTTGGGACTGAGAATACAAACTTTGCAAACTCTTAAGGCTCGCTTCGATTTCTAAAAACCGAGACTGCTCATCTTGGATCAAAGATTGAAACTTCTCGAGCTCGTTTTGCTTCTGGAAGATTTCTTGATCCTTAGCTGCTAATTTGTGTGTTAGACCATCTGCTTCTAGCTTCAAAGTTTCATTTGAGCTCTCTAAAAGAGTACACTGGTCTTCAACAGTCTTCAACTTTGCAGCTCCAGCANATCCTGCAAGTTTCACTTGCTCCATTATTGCTTGATACCTCTTATTCAAGCTATCTATTGCTTCCTTCATACAACGGATCTCTTCTTGAAGTGCACTGCTTTGGTTAACTTGTCTTGCGACTTCTTCTTCGAGTTTTTCTTTTACCTCCTTCAAGCTAGATATCTCACATTTCTGTGTCTCCAGTGAGATCATAGAAGAATCATTTAGTTTGCTTAAGTTCTGGCTTTCTTCTTTAACCGAGCTGATGTCGCCTTCCAACTCAAGATTACGAGTCTCTAAGTCCCTCAACATGCCAATCTTTCTTTGAAGTTCTGAAGTAAGAACCTTTTGTTCCTCTTGAGACTGAGAATACAAACTTTGCAAACTCTTTAGGCTCGCTTCGATTTCTAAAAACCGAGACTGCTCATCTTGGATTAAAGAGTGAAACTTTTCGAGCTCGTTCTGCTTCTGGAAGATTTCTTGATCCTTAGCTGCTAATTTGTGTGTTAGACCATCTGCTTCTAGCTTTAAAGTTTCATTTGAGCTCTCCAAAAGAGTACACTGATCTTCAACAGTCTTCAACTTTGCAGCTCCAGCAAGAACTTCACTACTCAGTCTTTTCGCATTGTCTTGAGCACGAGAAACTTCTCTCTCGAGCTTAGATATAGTTTCCAAACACTGCTGGTACCGAAGACTCAAACCGTCTTTCGCTTGATTCACCTTCAAAAGTTCATGTCTCAATGCTTTGATTTCATCTTCTGCTTTTGCAGACTGATTACTAAACATTTGAGCATTCTTTTCAGCCTCTCTAACTTTCTTCTCTAGAGTAGATATCATCTCAAGGCATCGATTGTATTGAGCTAAGCCAGCTTCCTTCTCAGAAAGCAATCTACTATGCTCTTGCTTGAGACTAACCGCTTCTGTTTCGGCTTTAGCTGCTCGGTCTGTGAGCTCCTTCACATCTTCTTGTGCATAAGCAAATGATTCCTCCAGTTCCGCTATTTTCTTCATGGATTCATTATACCGAAGAAGCGCAGCATCCTTCTCAGCTTCAAGCTTTGCAAGTGCTTCTCCAAGTATCTTAGTCTCAATCTCAGCTTTGCTAGCACGTTCCTCAACCCCATTAACATCCTTTTGAGCAACCTGAAGATCTTTTTCCAGTCTTGATAATTTGTTCAAGCTTAACTGATACTGAAGATTTAAAGCTTCCTTCTCAGCTCCAAGCTCAACCAATGTTCTCTTCAAGCTTTCAACTTCTGTTTCAGAACTTCCTAACAACTCAGTAAGCTGACTTAACCCTCTTTTACTCGTGGCGCCACTATCCTTTTGCAAGTCTTCAGAGTCATAAAACGGCTGGACTCCAGGCGGCATTTTCTCAGGTGTACGCGGCTCAGAACAAGAAGAAGAAGCAGAATCCTCAATCATATCGAAAGGTACTTGGTTAGGAAACGCCTCAGCCATGGTTTTATGCGCGTGACGAAGCTCCACAGTCGCGTGATCATACCTCTCAGCTAACGCACGATAAGCTCTATAGAATTCTTCCACCAACTTCATCAACTCTGGACGTTTCTTGTAATACATCTCTGCCCTTCTTGCAAAAGAATCCGCATCTTCTTCGATCAGTTTAATCATCGCCTTCACTTTCGAATCCATATCTACATCAAGAACATTCGGTTAAATAACCGTAAAAACAAAACAGAGAAACAAATCATTAGCACTTTGAGAGTGATGTTAANTCGATCAGTTTAATCATCGCCTTCACTTTCGAATCCATATCTACATCAAGAATTCGATTTCTTTCCCCGTTAAGTAACCGTAAAACCAATACAAACAAACAAATCATTAGCACTTTGAGAGAGATTTATTNCAAATCATTAGCACTTTGAGAGTGATGTTAAGTACCTGCAAGATTCTGCTGAATCCATTTAGAGTTCTTGGGAATGTGACTATCCCACCACCAAGAATATAACCGCCTCGACTCTGAGTGCAACACAGTAGCCATCACACCGGCTGCAAGTAGCACAAAGAGTGGTCTAGACTTCACCCAAGGGTGGTCAAGTCCAAGGTAAGGATTCCAGGCCAGAATCAATCTCTACTAATTATATTTCAATACTGAAAGTGTTCTTTAATCTCTCTGTTACCTACAAAACTGAAACAATACCATAATATAAGCAAATGTACAATCAAAATTGCTAAAAACTTAAATCATTAGAACAATGCANCCCACCACCAAGAATATAACCGCCTCGACTCTGAGTGCAACACAGTAGCCATTACACCGGCTGCAAGTAGCAGAAAGAGTGGTCTAGACTTCACCCAAGGGTGGTCAAGTCCAAGGTAAGGATTCCAGGCCAGTATCAATCTCTAATAATTTATATTTCAATACTGAAACTTTTCTTTAATCTCTCTGTCACCTACAAAACTGATACAATACCATAATATAAGAAAATGTACAATCAAAATTGCTAAAACTTAAAGTCATTAGAACAATGCTGGCTAAAGATTCAATACTGCAAAACAAAGCTTTGGTTTCATGAGACGACAAACCAAACAATCACTATCCAACACAAACTGATACAAATAATCTCTCTACAGAAAGTCTTTATATAGTCCAATAATAAAATTTAGAAATCAATTAATAACAATGTACAAGTTATAAATCAATTAATCCAAGTAAACACTAAGAAATCAAGAAATCAAACAAAGTTTAGTGAGGACAAAAAAAAAAAATAGAAGCAGAGTACAGTAACATATATAGTCCAATCAAAATGTATTCAAGAAATTGAAAACTTCAGATTTAACAAAAATGTATCATTAAACCCAGATTTTTGTAATCACTAATAAAAAGAGTAAAAATCTCTAACTCTAAACTCAGGCATTAGAACAGAGTGAATCAAGAACATGACCAAAGAAATGTATAACTTGTCAAGAGATCAAATATACCAGAAAATAAAGGAAATGGGTAGCTAAAGAAATCGAGATAAATGAATCTCTCTTCAAGAAAATTTAGAGATAGATATGAAACAACTTGTTAACTAGATTGGATCGAAACAGGCAAGTGAAGAAGTGTCAGAACAAAACATAAAAACCAAAAAAGATAGAAGAATGTAGATTTCTAATGAAAAGAATGTAAAGAACAAAGAGATCATTAAGAGAAGGAAACATACCAAAGAAAGTAAGAATGGCTGCAAAAATGATAATGAAAGTCATCTTCATTGTCTTCTCTATTTCACACTCTAACAGCTCTCTTTCTTTTGTTTCTCTCTCTCTGTCTGCAATTATATTCTTTTAGATTTGGAAACTCTTTTTGTGCGACAAAAATAAAAGATGAGAATGATTTGACTCACAACAGTAAATTTATTTTATTTTTTTTTTATAATAAAAAAATTGTTATATTGCCTTTTTTTGTAATAATGGATTTGTTTTGGAAAATGGAACGTTGAATATATAAATTAAAGAGAATTAATTAGGGGTAGAAGTAGAACCGTAGAAGAAAGAATTTTATAAATTGGTGTAATCAATGCAATTAAGGGAAAATGATACGGTCGTTGTGAGTAATCTCTCGTAAAACTCGTTTATTATTTTAAAAAAATTTAAATTATTTCTTATTTGTAATCGGAAATTTGGGGATTGTGCCTAAGGTTGTTGTTAAGTTGTGATTATCATTATTCAAATTTCAAAGTTTGAAAAATATTGTTATCTAGTTTTTAGATATCATAAATTTATTTCTTATTTTAGTAGTAATATAAATTTAGATAATCATAAATTTATTGTCTTATTTTTTTGTTGTGACTTCTGTAATTACGGATTAGTTTGTGTGTGTCTAGTGATTTGTGCAAGATTAGGTAAACATTAATGTAGGTTGAAAATTAGATCTGAATCATGAACTGAAAATGACAAATCTGTCCTTTGCTCAAAGTTCATGTTTTTTCTTGGGTTTTACAAAAGGTAGGTCCTTTAACCTGTCTACTTCTGCTGATTTTTGACTATAGACCAAAAAAAATAAAAATATGTTAAGAAAATAATTGTTTTACTATAGTTTGCATTTTGGTTTTTAGGAAGGTAAATTATTTTGGAGATTTCTTGTTTAATAATGCTGAATACTTTTGTTACTTCAATTGGTTATTAAATTTAATTTTAATTCATACTTAAGTGGAATAAAACACATTGCAGAAACGTTTTTCATTTCGAAATTTATTTTATATGGTATTTTCCTAAATGTTGTTTTATGTTTTCTTACCATAGTTAAAAACTTGAAATAAAATTATTTTATAACGTTTGATAGAACTAAGTACCGGTCTTAATTGGATCCATGAAAATATTTCTACTAAAATATTGTTTGTTATTTTATAAATTTGAAAAGAGTACACAATCATTTCATAGCTTGTGACCCCATGTCATATGTTCTGAAATAGCATAATTAAAATTTATGCATACAATAAATAAATTATTTTTCTTAAAAGAAAATCGTGATCGAGTGAGATTTCTTTAATATTCACATGTACGATCGATAATTATGGAAAGCAACCCTTTATAAAATATTAAGTAATATCTTTGTTAAGTAGACGTACTATTTTGATTAATAATTATTGAGTATACCAAAATATATTAGAGAAGTTAACCCAAAAAAAAAACAAAAAAAAAAAGATAAAAAATCAAAAATGTGTGACCGACATCGCTTTAAAAACTAACATGCCGATAATAAATTTCAGATGCAATTTTTCCATATGTTATAATGATTTTTCTTTTCTATTTAAATCTCATTATTAATTATCACGTAAGTACTATTTTAATAAATAGTTCACATCACGCCACTTTATAAAAAAGAGACACGTTGCAAGAACTCTATAGTTCGTTTTGTTCACGTGGATTAGCTTTTGATCTATTTTTAATTAATCCACTAACGAAGGAGTAATATATACGATCAAATAAGCAAAGGTTTATCTAAATGTTTCCAATTACTTTTAATTACTTACCGCAAAGTGAAACTTTCATCGCATAATGATGACCGGTCCATCATGTTTTGCTTCTATTCAGTGTTGGTCTCACACTTTAACCGTAAGATAATGTCGCTGAAAACTATGGTGATATATAGATTTGGTTATGTACTAGCTAGTGCATATCGTACCCTTATTGATTAAGTGCATGGTTACAAAATAGACAAAAGAACAACACCTCTAATAGTTCAGAATAGCACTGAAAAGTTTACGGTAATTAGGTGAAAGAAGAAATTATTAAGAGGTGGTCGTCATGTGGTATGTATAAAGAATCTCAAAGCAAGATAGATTCAATCTTATTAAAGCTTTAGAAAGATATAAACTCTTTGAGATTTATTTTGCAAGAAATATAAAAGAGGAAAAGAGATTTAAGTTGTCACCAGATAAATTGAATTCTTTGTGAGGATAAAGTAGCGAGTTGCTCCAAATAGCAACTTTCAAAAAAATTTACATTGATACTCATAATAACATATATATATGAATCTAAATTTGCTAGAAAACCCTAATTACATGGATTTGTAAACTTGTATTTGATCATAAAGTTGAGTTTGTGTTGAGTCTTTATGTATTTTCTAATAGTATGGTTCGTTTTTTTTTTCAGTTTCCTGTTTTATCGGTTCTTTTGCATGATATTGTTTAGCATATAAATAAACAAAAAAAAAATCGAAATTATATAATGGATTTTATAATCTTATATTTCTTATATTTTTTCTTACTAACAAAGACGGAATTGTCTTTTGACGACATAGCTAAATATACTAATATCTAAGAAAATAATGTTTTTCATATATATAAGCTTAAAGTAAATGGTAGATCATGGTTTGGTTGCCACAAAATGTTAAACATGCCATGTTAGTCTAACATGATCAATGCCATGTCATTTCATTTTTAGATGCCAATCCACAAACTTGATGTTGATATATATATCGTGTGTTCTAAATACGTGGGAATACAAGGAATTAAATCGCTTAGATATATAGTTGAAACTTGAAAAAATAAAATAAAAAAACACATGTATCAACAGTGATAGAATTTGTGATGTAGCGCCATCTCCATTCCTTGTCATTCAAGTCCTTCCTTTCTTGTGTTTTCACGTTTTTGTTCAATTTCCTTTTTTTTCTTTAAGTTAAATTTCTATTTCTCTGCTTAGGTCGGTTGAGACCATATCTATTTAAAGCTTTGTAATTCTTCCTTTGATAATTGGTTTTTATTGAATAAGAAAGAGGATTTCTCTTCCATTGAAGCCTTCGAATTCTCCCTGTTTTACAAAGAATTTTGAGCAGCAAAACAGAGCATCAAGATCCATTGATCCTTGAAGCTTATGTCTTGTTTATTTTCTGTCCAATTGATAAGCTTCCGCTACATTAATTTGTAACCATGTGTCTTGGTACAGTGGTATTGGTTCAACTTGAACCGTTCAAGGCTAATAGCCTAAACTCAGTTACAGCCTCTACTGCACGCTTGGTCACTTAAACCATTTACAATCCGTTTTTATATTATCTTCAAATACTAGTTTGAAGTTAGATTTTCTTCAATTTATTTCTATATTTATCTTTAAAATGGAGATTTTCATTTTTTTCCTCTATATTTAAAATTCTCTATTTTCAATTTACATTGAAATTTAAAGATCTTTATTGTAAAATTGAAAAAATATAATAGAGTTAGAGAAAAATTCAACTCCAAAATGGAGTTATTTTGTTTTAAAGAAAAAAATAGAAAAATAGATTAAAGATATTTTTAGACTTTGCCTCGAATGATATATCTTATTATATATGGGTTTTCGAGAATAACTCTTTTCCCAAAAAAAAAATTCATTCGTACGATTAGTCGAGTGTTTTGACGAAACTCGGTGCTAAGATAAGAACATTAAATGTAAATCTGGTGATAAAAGAAGTTCTTAAATACACAATGAGTTTTGCCTAAAAAAGAAATACACTATGAGTCTTTTTTATTTTCTATCTTCACTTGTGGTCCAAACATACCCCATATATGTAAAGATGCATCCCAACTCTCTAAACTAGGATTTAAGTTTGCACGCACATTATAAACCCACCAACAAACATCAATAGCAATATCTTCAAAATCACAAAAGAGATAACAAAGGGGTCACCAAAATCTCCTAAAACAAAAGGAAAAAAAGAAAGAAAAAGTAGTCACCTGAATATAAAGGTGAGATGTCTTTAAAGTGTCATATGTTAGAAGCAAATATTGTTTTATTTTTCTTTTTGGTTTGGTTGGTAAAAGAATGCCCCAAACATTGCAACTCTATCATTCTGTAAAGTCCTCTTATTACAAAAAAAGAATAAAGAAGGCAGAAAGATTATGGGGCCAATGCATGATATATTGCCATCCTATAATGATTATAATTTATAAACATCCACATATGATATTTAAAATACATTTGTGCATTATATTTATTAATATGATGAAGTTACAAAGGAAGGCAATCTGTATCTAAAGAATTTATAAGCGGTGGGTGAATGGTCAATGTTTTTAACTATCGATGGTGAAGTGTCATGGTTTAAAGGTCGCATTGTCGGTTTGGTAACGACACATCAACTTCACAGTTGCACTACAAGTTTTGTCCCCTTGAAGCACTCTTTGTTCAGAACCGGCGACGGGTTTAAGTTCAGAACCAATACCAAATTGCTTAACTAGATTATTGGGCTTCCATTGCTTAGCCCAAACCAATATCAAAGTATTTAGCCAAAGCCCAATAGTGAAGTTTTGTACAATTAATTTGGTTCGAATTGGAGCAAATGAATTTTCTTTAATTTACTCAAAAGGTTGTTACTGATTCCACCAGAAACACGGTTTACAAAATTTTGTCAACCATTGGCACATTGCCCAAATATGATTTTATTTGTTTCTTAATATGAAAATAGCACATGGTTAATTAATTCCATCTATTTTAATGTATAAAAGTTGTAAATTTTTGTCAACTATTGGCACATTGCCCTAAAATGATTTTATTTGTTCCTAGGTTGAAAATGAAAGCACATGGTTAGTTAATTTCATCTATTTTAATCTTATACTTACTAATTTAAGAATTATACCGTATGAATTGATGAATCAAAGTTCTATATTTACGGAGTTTAACAAAAAAATAAAAAAAGAGTTCAAAATTTACGGTGATTTTAATCATGGATGGCCACTATATACATTTTGAATAATGCAAATATTCTATTTTTTCACATATGTTCTACATTATAATAGAATTCAGTATGGAATTCTTAATAATAATAATAAAATCATACATTAACGGAACTTGATATGTGTGCTCTTATAGATCTACAACAATCATCACATGCGCAAGGGTGTCAAAGGTCTAGAGTTCACTTGTTTATGAATATTGCCATTTACTATTGATTTTTAAAGTTTTTAACATAGATAGAACGTATCAAATATCAGATCAAACATTCATATTTAATTTTAGAAACCAATTACTCGACCAATAAATAAATACAAAAAACCAGTCTCGATTAGAAATACTACCTTATGTCCCCTAATTTAGATTATCCACTTCGCTTTCGCTGACAAGTAGTTGTATTAACTATCGAATACTTTTGTTGACAACAACAAAAAAAACCAACAAAATCATTTATTACACAAACAATGAAAATTTCTTAACAATTAAAGCTCATTCAACTTTTTCTTGAGAATTAAATATAAAGAAATAGATAGCGAAACAAAAACAATAAATTGAACTCTAGCGTTACATAACGTAGAACACAATAACTAAACAGATGGCAAGTTTCAACTATTGCATCCCACTCGGTCAAAAGAAGCTTTAGTCATCATGCTCCGGCGTTGTATCATCGTCACAAGGAGGCGGAGCATGCACATATGGTCGCGGTGACGGTGGTGGCGGACGATACACATATGGTCGCGGTGATGGTGGTGGCGGTGGATACACATATGGTCGCGGTGACGGTGGTGGCGGACGATACACATATGGTGGTGGCGGTGACGGTGGTGGTGGTGATGGTGGAGGTGGCGGTGGACTAGGAGGAGAGCAACCAAAGGAGGCACAATTAATAGGATAAGAAGAAAAAGATTTACATTCAGCGAGAGACCGTTGCATTGGCCTAGAAGGTAAACAATTTCTACGATCATCAAAGTCTTGAAGCCTCAAACAAACCGGTGGTTCGCCGGAGAAGAAGTTATTCGAGTAAGTGAAGTTCTCAAGACTCGGTAGTTGGCAGATCCTCTCGGGGATGTAGCCGGAGAATTTGTTATTTGCGATGTTTAATTGCTCCAAACTCTTCATATCACCTATTGTCTCCGGTAACGAACCAACTAAGTTGTTGAAACTCACGTCTAATACCGTTAACTGGTTAAGCAAACCGATTTCACGGTTTAAACAACCGGTTAGCTGTGAGTTCGAAAGAATAACCTCATGCAATGTTTTCCCCATTTTGTAGAAACTAGGAGGTACACAAGATCCTTGAAGATCGTTGTTGGCCAAGACAAGAACCGAAACCGGAGAGTTACCGATGTTTTTCGGTAACCTAAACTGAAATTTGTTGTTGTTAATGAAGAGAGCGTCGAGGTTTAGGTCAAAGAGTTGGTTTGGTACATCTCCTTTGAACTCGTTGAATCTAATGTCGAGAAACTTCAAGGAAGGTAAGGAGAAGATTACCGAAGGAAACTCGCCGGAGAGTTTATTGTTGCTGACGTCAAGCTCATGGAGAAGCTTGAGACAGTTTAGAGTTTTGGGGAGTTGACCTTGAAAACGGTTTGAATTGATATGGAATAAGGCAAGGTCGGTTAAGAGACCGAGCTCTATAGGAAGATAACCGGCGATATTGGCTTGGTTTAAGTCTATACCAGCGACGGTTAAGACATAAGGGTTATCTAGAGCCGGTGCACAAAACACGCCTGTGTAGTTACAAACATGAGGACCACACCAGTTAGAAGTGAAGCCGTTTGGGTCTGAGGTTATGGTGAATTTCCAAGCTTGAAGAGCTGCAAAAGCTTTTAAGAGCCTTGGGTTTGGAGGAAGCAAAGGAGCATGTGCAAAGCACGGGTTGATCGGAGGAGTATTGTAGGTGAAAGCTTGAGGAAGAAGGAAGAGGAAGATGAGACCAAAGGCCAAGAACCGCCATTGGAAAAAGAAGGTTTCTCCTCTCATGAGTAATATGACTGATGAGAGAGTTTTTTTTTAGATGGTTTTGTGTTTTTGGAAATGAGAGTATTAAGGTTGTATATGTATAGATGATGGGGTGTAACCACTTCCTTTGAAAAGTTATAATTGTAAGATGAGAATGGTTATATTATTGAAGAGTCAGTCTTTGTTTATGATGTATGTTCAATGGTTATTATATTATTTTTAATAACGATGATTAATTCAAAATATTATGATTGATAAGTTTATGAAAATGAATTTTTATTGGGTGACAGAAGAGCATTGATTTGACTTTCGTCGGTTTGGTAGAGAAGGTCAGAATTAGCAAAGAATGTTCTTTGATCCCTTAATCATGCATCTACTTACATTGTCTAATACATACGTATCTTACCAATTGGCTTCTTTTGAGATACAAACACTTATAATGGTCAATGGGTTATACAACACATATCCAAACATATATAATGCAAAACTAAACTAAAATTGGAATTATTTTACTTTTATATACAAGAAATATAAGTTTTCTTTTTTCTTTTTCAAATTGATGTTTTTCATTATTTGATATATATATTATTAAGATATACGAGTCCGAGGTTGAACCTGCGAAAACTCTTCTAAAATTTGGGCACACCGACTTATGGTCCCCATGGATCTAACTACTAAAAACTTTTGTTTTCGAGAAAATAATAAATTAAATATTAACAAAAAGAAAAAAAAACCTAATAAAGCTGGTTTTGAAAAAATTATGTAAAGCCAAAAAACATTGTAACTCCTGAAGAAACATTAATGACAATATGAACTCTCGAGCTACATGTGTTAGTAGCTCTGTTGAAATATTGATTACTAGTATAAGATTTTAATTAACAAATAGGCTCTTATATAATAAGTTGGTCAACGACAATTGCCTTGTTTCTTCGATACAAAGTACTCACAGTTAAAACGATCCAGCACATAAACATGTAGTAATAGATAAATCCATAGTATTCATAGGAGCATTAAGTAAAATAATCGGATGGTTGTTACTTGTTAATTACCACCAGAAACACGGTTTTGCTAAGCTTTTCCGACCATTATTATCTAATTAATTATAATACTCAATTTTCCTCAAAAGCATGAATATACATTAATTGAACACAATCCAAATGTTGAAAATTGTGAATTAGGACAGAGCCAAAATTTCCCCCTTGATCTTTTACTTTTATTTTAATACAACATGTCGTTAGTCTTTAAGACTAGAGGTCTTTTATGATATGGAAGACTAGACGTCTTTAAGATTGTGATCTGAGTGAAGAACTCCACAAAATAAACATAAAAGGTTGATAAAAAAAAAAAAAAAATATATTCTTCAGTCAGATGATTGTCCGAATGGTAACTGCGTTTTTAACTGCAGGAAAAATGCGGTGCGGTTCAAATAATAACGAGAATATATACATACATATATATATAGAGATTTTGACACTATTACAACACTGTTGCGGTGTGGTTTTGGGTGCGGTACCCGTCACCATTCATGGCCTAATAATCAATCACCCGAAGATCGTAATGTTTTTAGTTTTCATGTCCGGAAATTATTTCGATGGTTGGCGTGTAGCTAAAACAGAAGATTCTGACATCCATAAATACGTATGTACACGTACCAGGCCACTTGAGATTTGTTTTTCTTTTGATCCTTTAGATCTCGATTCTAGGTCAAACGTTTATCACAATCCCCGATAATACAAGCATATTTATATTTTTCTCCACTTGGCTGTGGAAAAAAAAAGGTTTGTACACTTTAATAATTTGATCACATCATCTCCTTCTCTATTCAAAATTCGACGCTAACACTTTTTTTTTTCTTTTAATTAAACGCTATATTAAAATTGTCACTAGCTACAAACTAACACTAAGAAATTTTGTAACGTTTGCGCGTTAGAACTTTTTTTTGGTCAACACCCATATATAAGTATTGGTGTTGGATCTCCATAAACGGATCTAACACAAAAATCTCATCAAATTATTTAGTTCTACTGGATCCGTCGAACTAAAGTAAAACTACTCAGTTTTGCATCTCATAATTTAGACTAGCAGAAAACATATTTCAGTTCGAACTGTAAGTTGAGCCCGAATTAGGCCAGTTTGGCGAAGTCCATTTTAGAAGTAGGTAACAACCTAGTCCGGGAAGACTATTCTTAGCTCGTCAAAAATGGTTTGGATAGTTCAAATAGAGAATCAAACTTTAATTCGACGAAAAGTGTATCTAGATAACCACCGTGTATGGGTCATCATGCCCTTTCGGTCCACGGATATAATTTTTTGTATGATAGTCGGTGTGCTATTTCACGAGGTTCGAAAGACTTGGTTATATATTGGTCATACAAAATGTGAAAGATCTCAAGCAAATGAATCGAAGATCGTTTTAAAAATCAGTTATAACTTCGATTTCATATTCAACATTAATCTAATAAAGTTCTATATTCATTATTCATTTCATTTCATTTTTCCTACATTTGATTTCTTGTTGAAGTTAATTATATATAACTTGATGTCAATGTTAAATCCGGATTTACGTGATTTCACTTATAGATTTTATATTAGGGCCAAGCTTTTCGTAGTAAAAATTTTAGAACTCAGTCAATTTAAAACATGCAAAAGTTAATGTATAAGTTGGAAATTAAAATCAAGAAAAATACAAGCTCGTCCTTAGTCACGCTATGAAAAACATATAAAACATATAAAACAAATATAAAATGAAACAATAAAATAGATACTGCGCACATACAAAACAGTTTCACACCTTTGTTCCCAACCGAGTTTGTATATCATATCTGGCTTCTACGAACCCCATCATTCATCCGGACGTGGTTTGACCACCGAGCTTGCGAGCGATCACCACCGAGTTGACAACTTCATTGGTCATCGGGTGATAAATAGTCAAGATCTCGAAGCCCTTAAGATCGCAAGGATCAACAATGTGATATAAGAAAGCTCTAAGGCCATGAGCACTTCTAAGCATGAGAAGCGCTCCAGGAGCCATGTTCTTCTCCAAATGCTCAATGGCTTGAACTTTAGCCTCTTTGTCTAATCCAACAAGAGCAGCCAAGAAAACGACGTCATAGTCACTTAAAATTTCTGTGGTCATGTTGAGTAAGTCTGTGGTGTGGAAGATCATGCGATGGGATAGGTCGGGATCGCGCGAGACAAGATGGGAGGCGAGAGCGTTGGCTTGAGGGTCAATGTCAAAGTTGTGGAACATTGTGTTTGGGAGATGGAACTTAGCCAAGATGATGGAGGAGTGAGGCATTGGACCCGAGCCCACGAACGCGATCTTGGTCGGGACTTTGGTCGTGTGTTGCATGAGGAGATCGAATTCAAGTTTGCTTAGGTTGAGGTAGTTTGTGTAGTTAGGGAAGAGATGTAGATGGTGAAGTGGGTTGTCGTCTTGGAGAGATCCCAAGATCTTGGAGAAGTGTTGCTCTAAGTGTCCAATGGCTACACCACGTTGCTTGAGGAAAGTGGATCTCATGTCTTGGACTTTTTGGCTCATCTTTTTGATGTCGAAGTTTGTGTACTCCGTTAGCAAGCATGTGGATAGAAGTTGTTCGAGTAATGTATCGATTTCCTTGGAAGGTTTCAAGCTCTCGAGTTTCAAGATTTGGTCGTACAAGCCGGTAATTTGTTCCACTATCTCATTCTGATCTAGGCTTGCCATGTTGAGACTAATGGATCGGTTTTAAGAGTTTCGAAATATCTTTGGGGTTGTGGCCTAAATATTCACACAAGGGACTGTTATATATTGGCACGCACTTTACTGAATCCTAGGTTTCACATATAGACAAGTACCAAAAAAGAAATTAACTTACAGCTCAACCAAAAGCCATCATAATAGGATAATCATATATATACACTTTAAATTATGGGTTTGTTGGCAAATTACCCAGTTTTCTGAAAGTAATTGGAGATTTGCCCAGTTTACTATTTAGAATTTGTGATTTACCCACTTTATGTGTCAGAGAGGCTGTGAGATAGAGTGTAAATGTGTGAGAGACGAGAGAGAAATGGGCACACATGTGGACGAGTGTGATTGTTGTGTTTGACGAAAACACCCTTTCTCTAATATCCCAATTGTTGTGTCTCTCTCCTCTCTCTGTTTCTTCTCCGTTCCATCCCTGTTCCATCTCCCTTCAATCTCAAACCCACTTCGAAAAACATAAACAATTTGAGAAAAAATTTGTAAGAAATTATAATTTGTTGATTTGTGAATTTCATTTGCATCGTTGAGTTTAGAAAATTGGTGTTGAAATTAGAAATCAGATTAATATGTGCAAGCATGAGTCAGATTTAGATGGTTCATTGAGTTTCTCTCTTTATATGTATGTGTATCAGTCCAATTTTGAATTTCTCTATAAGACTTATTAATGGTGTACATAATCTACATGTACCAATAGCATGAAAGTGGTGTACATGAATAAAGTGTACATAAACAAGGAGTACATGAACATGGAGTGCATCAAATCACCGTCTCTGTGAACCATCCATTGTGTATCCTCTTTTTTACAATATGGTGTACATAATCTACATGTACCAACAACATGAAAATGGTGTACATAAAGAAAGTGTACATAAACAAGGAGTACATGAACATGGGGTGCATCAAATCACCGTCTCTGTGAACCGAGTGTGCATGAACAGGATGTAAGACACACATAAGACCGTGCTCCACAAATGTCAGTATAGCTTTGACCACCGGTGTATAGCTCTGACGCGTACACTACCACCGGTGTACTACTCGACCACGTACATAACCATCAATGTAAAAGCTCCACTGCGTACACCACCACTGGTGTACAGATCTGTCGCCTAAACCACTACCAATGTACAGCTCAGACGCGTACACCATTACAAGTGTACACTTCTATCGCGTACACCGATAAATCTCCCGTTGTTTCTCACTATCATTGCATAGCTCGGATCAACATCAAACATGGCATTTACTGTTTCTAAGTGATCTTGAACCGTAACTGCATAAAGTGGACTCGTACTTGAAGCATCGGAGATTCTGTAGAGCTCACGCCATATTCAAGCTCCTTCACAATTACTGGAGATTAAAAGCAGAGCCCAAGGGTCAAGATTAAAGCTAGCAAATCAAAACTATTAATAGATTCGAAATTTTTAATTTTGGTTTTCAATTCTCAAATCCATTTTTCATCAGTCACAAATTCAAAACCACATAAATCATAATCAGAGAGCTAAAGTTTGAAAATTTGAGGTTAGTAAATACGAAAAACCAAAACTCCATGAAAACTGTAGAAATTTCTCCTCCTTACTCACATATAAAATAACCAGATTAAATTTTCAAAATTCAACATAAATACACAAAATCAAACACAATTGTACTATCACAACGATTGAAGCTTTCGTTGAATTGAGAAAGAGTAAACTAACAAGATACCTACAAAAAGCGGATTGAATCTTCACCGACCCGATATTCCCAGAAAACTAATTACCTCAATAGACCAAATCGGCGAATTCCGCGATACGTATTTTAGGATTAGAAACCATACTTTGCCAAACATATATTTTGTGTTTCTGAATTTGAAGAGTTAAACATCGTCGAAGATGGAGTGGAGTCTTAGAGGAAAGAGAGAGAAGGGAAATAAAACTAATATCTCTTTTTTATAAAAACAAGATAATGGCATATAATGGTAAATAATGAAACGTTTTGATGGCATATGGGTCAGCAAAAAAGCATCAACAGTATAAACTGGGCATTTTGCAAATTGTAAATAGTAAACTGTGTGAAACGCAAATTAAGTTTCAAAAACTGGGTATTTCTCAACATAAGCCTTAAATTATAAATAAAATATAGCATATGGATATGATGGTAAATGATATCATATTCTAAATTTGCATGTGTTGGTTTAAGAGCGAAATTATCGGATCATGTCGCTACTGTACTGCTTTCTTTCATAACTTCTTGTTTCTACTTTTAAAAAATATTTCTGTTGAAATATAGAAATGAATGAATAAGTTTTACAAGTAACCTAGCAGCCCAAACCCACTAGTTTCTTTATATTTCTTCTCGCCTATAGATTCTTAGATTAGCCAGCTAAGAAATTTCACAACATAATAAAAATTAGAACTGAACCAGAGGTCCAGAAGTTAATGACTTCTACTACGAGTTATTTTCTCCCTTTCCAACTTTCTCATACAATGAGTTATTATTTTTTAACAAATGGTTCAGAAAAATGTAATTTATAGTTTTAATCGCTCCATGATTTTAGAGATGAGTTGTTTCACCTCTCACGAGGATAAAATAAAATATTTTTATCGAATAAGATTGAATGTTGAGAACCTGAGTCCGAATATACGGCTTAAAGTGTGTTCATATATGGCGTGGGTTTCAATATAAAATCCGGTTATGAGCTTTTCTTTTCGGTGTGGTTTGTTTCGCATCTGACGATTTAGGTCGTTCTCAGTTTGACAATTTAACGGCATGGCCATTGTTTAGGCAAAAGTAATAAAATTATGCCCAACAGCCATAACGTTAACAAACAAAAAAAAGTCCAAATGATTCCAACTATAAGAAAATTGTCTCATTTATTATTAGAGATAACCTAGACTGCAAGACAATCTTGCATGGGTCATGAGAGGCCATTTATGAAGTGAGCCCCGTAAAATCCAAATCGAAGAATATTCTAAGCCTTTATATTATTTTTTGTACAAGTATTTTCATTATATATTATTGTTGAATTAAGAATATATACATTATGTGGTGCTAACATATTACAATATGTTAATGTTAACCACTTGAATTTACTTATTATTTTGAAAAATAATAATTCGTTTGTGGTATTATTTTTTTTTTTGCTCAAATTAAAACCTAGAATAAAACAACCACCGGATCAAATACGGCAATCAGTTGTAGTATTTAAGGGTCGAATCCACAGAGACCAAAGTTGCACTATAAGACGATTAGACTAAATATAGCTAGGAGCAATTAAAAGATTTGTTTTAGGCAAACGGTGAATTCAAACAAGTATTCAATAATAAGACAAGTATTAGGTCTAGGGTATTCTTCCAGGATGTGAAACAAGTAAATCGAAATTAAGGGATATTTAAGAATCGTTCTTAAACTCAATTCACGGCAATAAGGTAACGCATTTCGCTAGGCTTACCTACTTAGCAATACTATTTAGAGAACGCATTCCGCTAGGCTTCCCTAAGTTAAGCTAGCATTAATAGCAAGATTGATATGTTCACAAGATACCATAGCAAGAGCTTTCGCGTGCCAAACTATGAAATCTTGCTCGCCTAATGCTGATTCCAGCGACTAATAATCGCCTGAGATCTTAGAACTAGGTGATCAATCTAATTCTAGCATTAAGAACAACAATAGATGAAGAACTATAAACCTAAATTCCCAAACTAACAACCTAACGAATTTAATCACATCCCTTCCGAAACCCTAAACCTAATAAGGAAACTACTCGGACATGGAAAAGGAAACAAAGAATTCAATAAATGAAAACATCTTTATTTCCTAAAATAAAACTTTAAAGGAGCTAGAGAGCTTAGAGGTCTCTTGCCCACAAACAAAAGAAAAGTTTTAGAATGAATTCTGGTCTATATAATACAAGGGACGTGCCCCCTTTATATAGTAAAAAAAAGAGCAACAAAAGGAAACAAAGAAATGGAAAGTCTTGGAGAGGAGGCAAAAGAGGCGGTGGACCGGTCGATCCATGGACCGGATCGATCGGTCCTCATCTTCGTGGGCTTGGGCCGAAATTCTCCATAGGATCGATCGATCCTAACATTGGACCGGTCGATCCTGACTCTCGTCCACGTCAGCTTTGCCAGCAAGTTGTCCTGTCTTCAGTAAATCGGCCGTAACTCTTGATTGCACCGTTGGAGATGAAAGCCAACATCCGTGGCTATCTTGTGTCAAAATATCAGAACGATCTAACGGTGGGAAGATCTTCGTCTGAGGTCGTACTTCTGACGGGTCTGCTGGATTCTGCATCTTTCAATGTATATTTCCATCCAAATTGATCCAAAACTCTTCCTTTTGCAATAAACGCTCTTTAGACCTGAAATACACTAAGTAAAACATATAGTCCTAAAATCTATCTAATATAAGTTAGTTGACTCAATTAATAAACCTAAATCCTAGATAG
>OVBW01000181.1:1475-33472 GCA_900406355.1 Erysimum pusillum | reverse complement strand
GGAATTCAAGCATACCCATTTTGATAGTCCTTGGATAGCTCTTTCATCTTGCGCTGCTTTGACGCTTATCATTCTCACGATACTTCAAGCCTTCTTTGCAACGTATGGTTATTTTCATCCTCCAAAGTGAATGATGATCAGTCTACACATGGTAGAGACCCCCATGAACTCTATGTCGGCCGTGAACAAGACTATTCCTTGGAAGAGTACTTGTCATGTTTTTATTTTTCATTTCATTAGTGGTTCATTTGCATCCTTTTTAATATTTTTGAAATTACTTGTTTCGTCTTTGGTCTCTTTGATTCGGCTATTTGATATTCACTCTTTAATATTATATCGAACTTCGAAAAGCACCAATGTTTCTTTCCAAGATATAATAATTCTTCTTCTACAGAAAGAGAAAAAAAAAAAACAAATGAGATTACGAGAAGTTATGATATACAATTACGTGGGCACTAAATTATACGCTTTAACCATCCTCAATTGTTTACTTATTCGTATTATCCTCAAAAATAAGAATGTTCGTACGTAACTTCAGCATTGAAATAAAAAATATCATAATACTGTACTATTACATGTGGATAAGAATTGAGTATGGGATATTAACTCTTTTTTAATTACCCTTCTTACACTTACATAATTACATAATTCGTAGTTACTCGTTTTGAATTAGTATATATTAATATTAGATGAAAAACATATAAATATACTAGATTAGGACCCGTATTTTGTAGTTTATAATTAAAAATTTCATAACCCGTTTTGAAAAAAAAAAAAGAGTAAAAGTTACAATCATATGTTAAGAAAAAAAAGTTACTCGTATTTTGTTTTTCCAAGGATTACTGTCCTAAAAAAACAACCCCAAATTATTTTGTCTTCTTACAACTGCAGTCTCAATATTTTGCAGATCATTCCGCTGGAACATTTGTGTATGTCATGCAGAATGAGTCTAATTAACCAAGCTTTATCACATCCTTGATAACAAAATAACTTTTGCTGTTAGATTGAGTTTCGGCCAATTCGGAGCTCAAATGCTCAATACCACCAAAACTTGATGAAAACTCTTATGAGAAATATTTTAAGTCAACTCACGTCCACCTCGGTACAATAGGAAGCACTTGCTATTTTATATACCAGTAACGAATTAGTCGTGATCTGGTTTAATAACTGTAGTTTAATCATTACTCAGTGGTCATCGATCGGTAATATATTTTGAACGTCAATGGTCTCTCTCTTCTTTCTTTCTGTTTGTTAAAAAATGTCAATGGTCTTATCTAAACCCTTAATATTCATCATTAGTTAAATGAAGTCCAATTAAATGTAGTAGTTCTTCGTTCTTGTAAGTGGTAAGTTTTCTAATTGTTTGTCTTTTTTTTTTTGTTAAAATTTTTAATTGTTTGTTTCCATTGAGAAGCGAGTTGCTGAGTCGTTTGATACAAATTATCGTTTTAATATTACAAGTACGTAAGTGGTTAATTGATACAATGTAATTTATTCTGATCGATCCTCCTATATCGTATAATTTCGATTTTGTTTTTAGTCTCTATAAAATATCTGTAATTCTTTCTGCATATTAAATATGCAGTATAGGGCTAAATTCAAGTCCATGGCAGGTTCTATCGCCTCCAACCATATACTTTCATCGGTAATCTTCTACTTTGTGTCGAAACAATGTATATTAAAATCTTTACTTTTATTCTACTATCAAAGTAACATATGCCGATAACAATTTTAATACACTGACAATTTTCACAAACTAGAGTTCTTCAGCAACGATAGAATTTAAGAATTTTTGTTGTTTCGGAAAAATTTAAGAGTTCTTCAGCTATGTTGGGTCTTTTGGATATTGAGTTGAGTGAAGTTTCGGAAATATTTTCTCTCATATACATTTCAAAATAATTGATTGGGAAAATATTTGTTTATTTGTAAATTGAAGATAGGAAGTGTTTCTATTNTTTTTTTTTCCCAAAAAAAAAAAAAAAAAAAGGAAGTGTTTCTTTTTTTCGTTAATCAATAAGAGGTGACTCTTTTTTAAGTTTTGTACTTCTCTCTCTTATTTTTTTTTCTTTTTGTTTTCAAATTTTTAATAGTAAAAGACTCCTTAAAAGATTTTGTTTGTTGAAAGTGCTCAAAGAGAATCACAAAATTTGTGTCTCTCTTACCCCAATATTTTTTCATTTATCCCATATCAGTCCTAGGAAAGAGAGTTTTTGGACCGTACTGAGTTTAGACGGACAATGTTCTTTTTCTAGAGGTTGATTTTCAAATAAAGTTGAGCTAAAACACTTATTATATGATATTCTAATGATCATAAGTCTAGATTCAAACATAAATATATGTAGCATTAGTTCCTGTTAAACCGAAATTGTTAACTTTTATTTTTTGTTTAATATTTAAGTGAGAAGTTCGAGTAAGGCAATCTCTCAACATCCGCTCGCTCACCCCAAAGTTACTACACCAATTTTATTCCACCGAATTGTATTACTTGATTGTTTTTTCTTTTCTGCAACATTTGACATCACTAATAAATTTAAAATACATGATTAAATCGTACAAGAAAACTGGGCATTCAGTTTCGTACGTGTAGATATGTTTTAATATTGTTTTTTATTGTGCTGCATAAAGGAATTATAATATTTGTAAAGTCTTATATGAATAGATTAAACAAAGAAAATATTGTTTACGAGTATACATACATAGAAACGATGCATGTATACATCTTGGTAGTAGATCATTCCGCTCTAAAATCCACAGCAGACACATAAGGCAGCGAGCAGAAGAAATTACTCTTTGAACTTTTTCTTTTTTATGTCAAATGTTTCGCCGACGTAATTTAAATCATTAACCAGCGGTTTCGAAAACTTGTAGCCACCACCATAGCCTCCACCATACATGGACGACCAGCCACCACCATGCATGCGGCGGGGCGGGGACATGGGGCGGGGTGAGACGGGCCGGGCCGGAGTGATATCTTCTCTATTCGGAATATCAAGAAGAAGTTCTTCCAGAGAACAAAGCACAATAAAATGAATAATTAGTTGCAATAGGAAAACGTTCAGAATCAAACAACTCAAATGAAGAATCATCGACAATGTGTATAAACAACAAGAATAAATAACATGCAAAAAAAAATCGTGTCTGTTTATGTACCTGGTAAGTAATATGGTAAAAGTGACACAAACGCGAGCATGATAACTGCTACCGGTATTATTATTTCTGCAAATACTTTTTCTTATTAATAAAAAAAAACATAGTATTGCAAAATTATGTATACGTGTTAGTAATTTACGATACATCTTCTTATTAAAATGTGAATATCATATATAACTAATCATAATGATAGAAAATGAACAAAAAATTGAGATAAAGAAGCTTTGGCATGTATACCTAATTTGTACATTGGTTTTTCCCAACACGCTCTAGTTACCAACATGAGCATGACAACTGCTACCGGTATCATTATTCCTGCAAATATTTTTTCTTATTTAAAAACAAAACATAGTATTGCAAAGTTCTATTATACGAGTTAGTAACTTATTATACTTTTTCTATTTAATATCATATATGACTAATCATATAATGATAGAAAATGAAAAAAAATTGAGCCAAAGAATTTGGCATGTATACCTAGTTTGTACATTCGCTCTCTCAAACACGCTCTCGTTACCAACATGAAGAGTAGGACAGAAACGAGAAGTGTACCTATTTTCATCAGAAAAAATGTGTGTGATTACGATCAAGTAATATTATGAATATATTTGGAATATTGGAAACATACCTAGTTGAAATATATCGGTGTAGTGTTTATATTCCGTATATTCTCTTGCGTATAATGCCGCAAGACCAAAAAGAAGAGTTAATCCCATCATGGTTCCTGTCGAAAACGAAATTAATCAACGTTTTATTGCAGGCCCGAAAAGGAGAATTACTCGCATTTTTATAAAATGTAATTTAAATATTTTTACATGTTCTGGTATGTAGAAAAAAAAAATTTCTATTTTTGTTAATTTTAAAATCTCTTGCCTAAAATGGTTTACAGCTTTTTTTTTCATTGGAAACATACATTGATTAATGAGATTGAATATTGAAAAAACAAAACAAAAGCAACTTAGAGAAGACAACTAGCGAAGACGCATAATGAAGAGTAAATCAATATAACATCGCCACGTTTCCATGGCCACAACATAGAGTAGAGAAAAATTTCTTGAGAGATAATTTCAAAACCAACAAGAATTCTAAGAAAATCAATATTTTTAAAGAAACTTAAGTGTTTTGAATGGTGTATTACGTTTTAAAACGTTAAAAACTATAGATATCATTAAAGATCATACCTCGTTTATATTCCGGCTGGATCCGTTTCGATCTCTGCACTTTTAGCCATAGTATTGGAAGAAGAAGAAAGGTTGCTACGCTCAAACTCAAAGTAGTTATTAAGTATAAATCCATTGAGTTGTGAATTTGTTCGTTAATTTGGTATTTCCTAGCTAACGTGAATTGTTGTATATATAGAAGTAATGGTTTATGGATGAATGATGTTAATCTCAACGACTTAGATATTTTAATTTCTTAATTAATAAAGTCTTATTTAATTATCATGACGCTGCACAGTAATTAAACTCGAACTACACACATGAATTATTGACGTGCATGTGAAAGTTTGATTATTTATTTAATCTCTAGTCTTTATTTATATAGAACTACACAAAGTCTTTGGTACGTTCTCAATGCTACAAGGTAAATCCATTAATTTATCTCCTAAATCTGTGGTCCTAGACTCCTAGTTGTTTAGTAACAAAAGATAAAAACTCTTAGTCATTAATTAGGTTATATGGATCATTTTCTTTTTTGTCGGCAAGCTTTTTTCATTTTTTTGTATTAAGTACGTATCGGAAAGAACTCATCAAACAATACAAACATTTCGAGGCAAATACAAACCTGTATATGGGTAAAGAGGAAAGACAAACCCACACAAGAATATAGACAAACCTATAAAGGGCTAGAAAAATCTGGGCTATCAGTAAATAATACCCAACGAAATCTTAGCATAGCGACATAAAAACCGTTGTGAGGTACGCTTATAGGAGATGTACCACACTAAAATTCCAGTCCTAACAACTAATACAAAAGAGCAAGCCCATGTTACCAAAACTGTGAGAATATCACTTTGTTAGTAGCAGTTAGATTTAGATAGAATTGCTTGATTTTAAGAGTGGATAGATATGTTAAAAATTTAAAAAAACTAATGCGTTTTGTTAATATGAAGGGAGTTTTTGCGAATTTTCATAAATCTATGAATTTTTTTATTATAGTGCCCCGACCACCATTCTTAATGGACCCCCTTTTAGTAGGCCCACGTTCTTTCTCGGCCCGTGGTCCACCCGAGGTCCACCTTTATCCGACGGTCGGTTTGTTATGTTTGAGAGGTTTTATAGTTTTGTTACCGACTCTACAAATCACCACATGATCTTTTCATGTGTTTTGTCCTTACTCGCATAGTTCCGACAATCACTTTCCGGAAGGTCACCCATCCTGAGACTACTCCAGCTCAAACACGCTTAACTGTAGAGTTCTTTCAGGACTTTTGACCGAAAAGATAAGTACACTTTGGTGACATAGGTGGCCAAATCAATTTTTTTAAACCTCTCTGCAAGCACCTAAAACCGGGATGTTACATTTAGTATAAAGACTTTGAGTATTCGAGATATCTGACGTCAATAAAAAGCAAGTTCTAGGAATATCCATAGTATTTTGAAAGTTTTTTTTATGAGTTAAATTATTAAGAATTTATATCACAATAGTATTACATTAAGTAGAATTTAAACATCACATACCCCTTTGACAAAAAAAAAATAAAAAAATCCATAAATCAATAACAATAAATTTCATTAAGAATATCATAATGACATAATCCATATGCCAAATAACACTAAAATCTAAAAATTCTAATATCTCCCAATATCTTCCATCTAATTAATTTAAATCATTATTTTTCAAATAATCATTTATATGAAAATGGGGAGAGTATTATTAGGACTGTTATTTTTAAAGTGGACAAATCCGTTTCACCAAACCCATAGTTAACGAATTAAAGAGATGATTGATCATTAAGACTATAAAAGCTCGAGTGACTCTCCTTTTCTAACGTCTTACAAGCCATATTTTCTCTAGTTAGGTTTATAATCTTAACAGTTTTAAAAGTGTTTATCCCTAAAATATTTCACTGTTTCTTTTCTGTATTTTTTTTTCCAAGGATTTCAATCCTAAAAACACCAGCTCTAATATATTGTCTTACAACTGCAATCTCAAGATTTTGTCAGTGGTCTTTTGTTATCTACTTAATATTTTCCTATATCCAATTTTGTGTGTATGTAGTGCTATAATTTAAAACGAAAATAATTATGGATCAATAAAATTTGAAAAAATAAAACCAATATTTTGAAACTGCTTTTGCAAACTATGTTATTTCTATGGCTTGAGACTGTTCTTATAATTTCGGGATTCTAAAGTCGATTAACTCATTAACTCAAGAACCCAATTCATTTAACTCATTAATTCATTAACTTATTAGAGTTTATAGGTCATGGGTTAACTTGGATCACCCATAAAACTTTATCCATTTTGACATTTCTAATTATTTGTGATATATTAATGATATTGAGAAAATTATATTTAGAACAATTTGTTATTAGAATTTTTAACAAAAACAAAATCCATTCCACTAAACCCATAGTATAACAGATTAAGGGGATGATTGGTTTTTTTTTTTTTTTCACGAGGGATGATTGGTTATTAGACTTTAAAAGTTGTAAAGACTTTAATTTTTTAACATTTAAAAAATCACATTTTCTCTAATCAGAATTTCTCATTTTAACAATTTTAAAAATGTTTCTAGACTTTATCACAGCTTTTTTTTTTTTTTTTTTTTTTTTTTCCAAGAATTCCAGTCCTAAAAACACTAACCCCAATATATTTTGTCTTCTCAAGATTTTGCAGGTCTGTCCGCTAGAACATTTGCTACATTTCTGATAACAAAAATTAACTTTTCCTTTGATAAGTCAAAAATATTAATTTAGCCAATGAGTAATTAAACCAATGGTCATAAAACCTGGTAGACGTGAACAAGTGCTTCCCATTGCCCCGATCGAAAAGAAATTAATATTTTTCTGCAAACAGGTAGACGTGAGTTAATATTTTTCAAAAGAAATTGTCATAGTTTTTGACTTTTTATTGGTGCTGGGCTCCGAACAGGTAGACGTTAGTTAAAATTAATATCTTGCAAAAAATTAATTACTCAGTGGTCTTTTGTTTATCTATTTTGCACGTCAATGGTCTTTGTTTTCTTTTCGATAAATTTTTTAATTGTTTGTTTCCATGAGAAGCTAGTTGTCGAGTATAATTTTTTACAAATTTTTTTTCTCCAACCTATGCTTATTTTTCAAATTTAATAAAAAATGTTAAAATAAATCCCAAATTTATCGATGAAAAAAAACATTAATTTTGCATTCAATTAAATAAATAATTCATTTTGAACATTCTCATAAATATACTTCTTTTTTAATATATACTAGGATTAAAATTTTAAATCTTAACAAAAAAACTTTTAAATATCTATCTTATTAATGTTTTCTTTATTTTGAAAAATTCAATGGCTTTCCTTGTAAATAAATTGAAACTCCAAGACTACTTTACAAAAGATACTTCAATTTTAATAATATAGATAGATAGATAAGATGTTTGACAAAAAAAAAAAAAANATTTTTAAAAAAAAAAAAAAAAAAAAAAAAAAAAAAAAAAAAAAAAAAAGATAGATAAGATGTTCTATTATGTATTAGTTATTTCTCTTTGAAATCAACCTTGCCTTTACTGTTCTTAAATCACACTTGTAATATACATTTGCTCTTCTTCCTCCCACAAGCTAGAATCCCATACTTTGTTCATACTACATTTGGTCGTCTGCCTTAACTTTTCCAACAACGGAGACCATCAGAATAATGAACCCTCGTGAAGAAGCAAAGATAGGAAACAATGAAGAAGATGGTGGTGGTATAGCTACAGCTGAGGAAGCACCTCATGACTTGCTTTCAGGAGGATCGGTCCCCAAGCTTCTGAAGAAATCAGCCGGCAGAGAAAAGTGTTGCATCTTTAGAATCCCTAAAAGACGCGAAAACAATAACCATAAGGCTTATGAACCGAGTGTTGTCTCATTTGGCCCATACCATCATGGAAATGAGCATCTCCAAATGATTCAAGAGCACAAACATCGATTTCTCGGGTTTTTCATGGATGAAGCTAAAAAAAGGGGTGTGGAATCAAAAGATCTGATCGAAGCAGTTTCGAAGTTGGAGGAAGATATAAGAGAGTCGTATTCCGAGAGTCTTTATATTGATGGTGAAATGATAGGTCGGGAGAAGTTGATCAATATGATGGTTCTTGATGGTTGCTTCATTCTGATGTTGTTCCTAGTGGTAGCCGGAAAAGTCGGGTTCTATGACATTGAGAATGATCCTATTTTCGTAATACCATGGATTTTACCGGCGCTAAGGAGTGACCTACTACTTTTGGAGAATCAGGTTCCTTTCTTTCTTCTTCAAACTATACTCGAGAGATCGAAGATAGAATCCTCGAAAAGGCTCAATGAGTTAACATTTAATTTCTTCAACTGTTCCTTACAAAAACCAAATGAGTTTTGGTTAAAACACGATAAACTTGAGGCAAAACATCTTCTTGATCTGATTCGAAAGATTTTTATGCCAAGTAGTCCTAAAGAAGAAAAACAGGCAAAACATTTTCTTGATTTGATTCGAAAGTTTTATTGGCCTAGAGAAGAAAAAAAAGAGTTGGATGCTATGCTCAAAAAAGGAAAACAAGAATTGCATTCCATGCTCGAACAAGGAAAACAAGAAGTGGTTTCCATGCTCAAAAAAGGAAAACAAGAATTGGACTCCATGCTCGAAAAAGGGAAACAAGAATCCATGATCGAAAAGGAAAAACAAGAAATGAATTTCATGCTCGAAGAAGGAAAAGCAGAACCAGATTCGCTCGAAGAAGAAACTCCTCGTCGCCGCCCATTTCTTAAGTTGATTCTTTCAGCAAGAAAACTTCAGTTGAAGGGGATAAAGTTCAAAAGGAGGAAAGACGTGGAAACACTATTGGACATAAGGCATAAAGGGAGACTCCTCCAGATACCACAATTGATCTTGGATGACTTTCTCATCTCATTCATCTCTAATTGTGTTGCCTTTGAACAGTTTTATTATTATTGTACAAAGCACATAACAAGCTATGTAGCTTTCATGGGATGTCTTCTCAAACACGAAGCCGATGCGATGTTTCTAAGCGAGGTAGGGATTCTAGAGAACTATTACGGGTCAGGGGAAGAAGTCTCTCGATTCTTTAAGGTTGTCGGTAAAGATGTCTCCTTTGACTTCGCTGAAAGTTACTTAGCTGATGTTTTCGAAGGAGTTAATGAGTATACTTCACAAGGATTGCATGTACACTGGGCGGGATTCAAACATACACATTTTGATAGTCCGTGGACAGCTCTTTCATCTTTCGCTGCGTTGTTGATTCTCCTCCTCACGATATATCAAGCCTTCTTTGCAACGTATGGCTATTATCATCCTCGAAAGTGAATGATGATCGGTCTAAACCTGGTAAAGACACCATGAATTCTATGTCGGCAGGGAACAAGACTATTTCTTGTAAGAGTACTTGTCATGTTTTTGTTTTTCATCTCATTAATGGTAGATTTGCATCTTTTTTTTCATATTTCTGAAAGTAATTTGTTTTGTCTTTGGTCTCTTTGATTCGGCTATTTGATATTCACTCTATAATACTATATCGAATTTCGATTTGGTTAAGTATTCCACCACCCCTACCACAAAGTAAACGAAAAGTAGCAAAAGTAGAAGAAATTTAAAATTGGAAAACGGCAGAAAACAATTTAATTCTGACAAACACACCAAAAATACAAATCACTTAGCTCTTGAAATTTTAATTTTGAGAGAGACGTATCTTATTTGACAGTTGACATTTTGTCAAGAAAATATACAAAGATACCAATTTGAGCTATTAACTATTCAATGTGAATCCGTTTTTGTCTATTACACGTGATCCTCGATGGGGAAACGAGAAGCATTTGTTATTTTATAATGACTATTAGTTTCGTCATTACCTAGTGGTCTTTTGTTACTAATTTTTAAGGTCAATGGTCTTATTTAAACCGTTAATATTCATAGTAGCTGATGAGGTCTTACTAAATGTAGTATACTAGTGGGCTTTTTAGTTTCGTGGAATCTACGGTTGTTTAGAAAATGTAATTGTTTAGTTATATTATCTGCATATAATATGAGTGTATGATCTGCTTTTGAATTAAACAAGCAAACGTATCCAATATACAAAAGTTTTTCTTTAAACACAATTTAACATTCATCCAAAAGAAAAAACGTTCAAATTTCTAAGCCTTCTTTTTTTGTCAACAGCTTTCTAAGCCTTTTTTTTGGAGGACAAAGAATCTTACTTTTCCAAGAAAAGAGAGTGAGACTAATATAATGAACCCTGAAGAAGAAGTAAAGGGAGGAAACAATGAGGAAGACGATGGTGGTATAGAGCTAGTTGTAGAAGAACCTTATAATTTACTTTCAAGAGGATTGACCAACCCGAAGCTTCTGAGGAAATCAGCCGGTGGAGAAAAGTGTTGCATCTTCAGAATCTCTCATAAACCCAAAAACAAGAACTACAAGGCCATTTATGAACCCAGGGTTGTCTCATTCGGCCCATACCATTATGGAAAACAGCATCTCCAAATGATTCAAGAGCACAAACATCGATTACTCTGGTTTTTCATGGATGAAGCTATGAAAAACGGTGTGGATACGAATGGTCTGATCAAATCAGTTTCAGACTTGGAGGAAGAAATAAGAGATTCGTATTCCGAGAGCCTCTATGATGGGGATGATCTGTTAGGTCGGAAGAAGTTGATCGATATGATGGTTCTTGATGGTTGCTTCATCCTGATGATATTCCTGGTGGTAGCCGGAAAAGTCAGGTACTATGACATTGAGAATGATCCTATTTTCATAATGCCATGGATTTTACCGGCTATAAGGAGTGACCTACTACTTTTGGAGAATCAAGTTCCTTTGTTTCTTCTTAAAACTATATTGGAGAGATCAAAGATAGCAACGTGGAGTGGGCTAAATGCGATTACATTTAATTTCTTCAACTATTCCTTTCAAAAACCATATGAGTTTTGGTTAAAACACGATAAACTTGAGGCAAAACATCTTCTTGATCTGATTCGAAAGATTTTTGTGCCCAAGATTCCTAAAGAAGAAAAACAAGCAACATATCTTCTTGATCTTATTCGAAAGATTTGTATGCCTAGAGAAGAAAAAGAAGAATTGGAGGCCATGCTCAAAAAAGGAAAACAAGAGTTGCATACAATGCTCAAAGAAGGAAAACAAGAATCGGATTTCATGCTCGATGAAGAAGACTCAGATTATAGCCGCCCTTTTCTGTATTTGATTCACTCAGCAACAAAACTTCGGTTCATGGGGTTAAGCTTCAAAGTGAGGAAAAACGCAGAAACATTATTGGACATAAGGTTTAAGAAGAATCTTCTGGAGATACCACCAGTGATCTTGGATGACTTTATCACCTTGATCTTCTATAATGCTGTTGCCTTTGAAGAGGTTTATGTTTATTGTTCCAAGGACATAATAAACTACGTAGCTTTCATGGGATGTCTACTCGGAAACGAAGATGATGCGAGGTTTCTTAGCAGCAAAGGAATTATAGTAAACCGTACCGGATCAGTGGATGAAGCCCTTCAATTTTTTAAGGTCATCAGTAAAGATGTCTACTTTGACCTCAGTACGGGTTACTTAGCCAACCTTATGGAAGGAGTTAATGAGTATAGTACGCAAGGGTTTCATTCGCGTTGGGCAGTATTCAAGAATACGCAGTTGACTTACAATAGTCCTCGGACAATGCTTTCATTTTGCACTGGTTTGACGGTTCTCCTTCTCACGGGATTACAAGCCGCCTATACAGTGTATGCCTATCATCGTCCTCAGAAGTGACTGGTGATGTCTATACATGGTAGAGACCCCACGAAGTTGTCTACGTCGAGAACAAGACTATTTCTTGGAAGAGTAATCAAAACTATATCTTTTTTTCAAGACTATTTCGTTATTTCATTGGTAGATTCGCATCCTTTTTCATATTTCCTAAGTTTAATAGTTTCGTTTTTTTTTTTTTTTGGTAATATGTTTCGTCTTAATTTGGTCTCTTTCATTTTGCTGTTTGATATTCCCTCTATAATACTATGTTTTATGTTGGACTTGGGAAATGGGAATGCACCGATGTATCAACGATAAAACAATGAGATTATGAGAAGTGATCTAGGAGTAGGGGCTCTATACCCGGTACTTCCTCGGGTGTTTTCGTTTCCGTATCGAGTTTGTCTCATTTTAAATTATCAATATATATATCACTCATATATACTTACATATGTAAATATAGTTCTATATAAAATATTAATTTAGATCAATACTTTTTTTTATAAAAAATCGATATATAACTATATTGTTAAAATCTGACTTTTTAATTTCGAATATTTAACTTTTGGTTTGAAAAATATGATTATGTGATTATTTAAAAGATTCATACAGTATATGTCACTATCTAATTTGACTTTGGATTGCACGTTTTGCTAAAGTCAAAACTCCTTTTCACATTTTGATAAAGTTGTAATCAAACAATTTTCTAAAGTTTTTATAACTTTGTCTCCTTTATAACTTTGTCTCCTAACTGTCCGGGTATATATAGTTGGTATTATGGTATTTAGTTTTGAAAAACAATTTCCTTTTCTTTTTATATTAATAAATTGAAAATGAGTTGCAGATATATCAAGTCTTGTATTTGATTTGAAATCAATAGATGAATGATGAATCAGATATTAAAAAAAAAACGATTGAAAATGATGTACTAAACCGATTGATTTTTATAGAATCTTGATTTGGTTATGCATTGACTCGATTCGGTTCAAATATGGAAAGCTACCGGTCTGGTTTTACGGTAAAACTTTTACCCATGACTGAACCGCTTTATCATCTCAGATGACGTCATATGCCATGTCATTAGAATGTTAAAACGCCGTTTAACTGTGGACTCTCCCCTTGTTATGTATGCTCTCTTCTCTCTCTTCGTTGCTCGTCTCCTCTCTTCTCTGCTCTGCTCTGCCGGAAAGTCATAAAATCTCTGCGACTTCATCAATAGAGAATTCGTCTCATCTCTGCTGAAGCTACGCAGCCCCCAAAAACTTCTTTAGTTCTCTGTCTAATCCATCTTTCAGATTGATTTCGTACCATCTCCGAGTCTCCTTCTTCTTTAAGCGATGCGCTCCAAGGACAAAATCTCCTACTTTTATGATGGTATATTCATCTCTCTCCCTATTCTTTCTTTCTTTATGATAAAAAGAAACTCCAAAAATTCTTGAGATTGATGTCTTTATTCATCTAAATTGTGGATAGATGCATCGAAAGGTGGAATCTTTAACATCTAAATTGTGGAATAAGTAAAGGGTTACGATTAGTTTGGATATATTCAGATTTTGAGTGGGGTTTTTGATGATAAGAACAAGGGTTTTAGGTGAAGTTTCTGATTTTTCGATTCTTTGGCTCTTGTTTGAGCTTCAGCTTGAAGTCTTCTAGTAGTGAAGACTTAAGACGACTCTAGTGCCTGTGAAAATTGACTTCTTTGATTGATTAGGCCAAGTCTCTGTTATATTCTTTGCTTGAATTATGAAACCCTAGGACTATTTTGTGGACTTTAACTGTATTCTTCATTGCATATAGTGTTTGAAATATATGTTCTTTTGAAGTTCCTTTGATAGATATAACTTTCTTTTTCGTACTTTACGATGTTCTGTACGATTTAAACTCTAATGGGAGTTTAGTTTATATTTTCTTGTTGCTGATGGGAGCCTTTGTGGCAGTTTATATGTGATTTGTGATGATATGTTGAATTGCTGACGGGTTTTTGTGTGTTGCAGGGGACGTGGGGAATGTCTATTTTGGTCCGAACCATCCAATGAAACCTCACAGGCTTTGTATGACCCATCATCTTATCCTTGCATATGGTCTCCACAGCAAGATGGAAGTTTATGTCAGTGTCTCTTGCTCTTCTTTCATGTATCTTTTTCTTGATCTTCTTATTCCTTTTGTTTATGATCTCACTGTACATTTCGTTTGAACTCTTTATATGTTCTCTATTGTTTCAGCGTCCACACAAGGCATATCCTACTGAGATGGCACAGTTTCATTCTCCCGACTATGTGGAGTTCCTGCAACGAATCAATCCGGAAAATCAGAACTTATTTCCCAATGAAATGGCTAGATGTAAGTTTTGTGTCTTCTCTAGTTGTTTATTGCAATCTACATGTTTAGCTGAAATTAAGTCACTTTGATGTAGATAATCTGGGAGAAGATTGTCCTGTCTTTGAAGATTTGTTTGAATTTTGTCAAATTTACGCTGGCGGAACCATAGGTAAATACACACAGTATATGTCGGTATTCATGTTTAGTTGTCACTTTAGAACAATGTTTACTGACTGAAAATTTTGTCTATAGATGCTGCACGAAGATTAAACAACAAAGTCTGTGACATTGCTATAAATTGGGCGGGTGGGTTGCACCATGCCAAAAAATGTGATGCATCTGGGTTTTGTTACATCAACGATCTCGTACTAGGAATTCTTGAGTTGTTGAAACATCATCCTCGTGTTCTATACATAGATATAGATGTGCATCATGGTGATGGTGTTGAAGAAGCTTTTTACTTCACTGACAGGTACACTTAGATAGTCCATAACGACTTGTCGAAGTTTTTTCTATAGAAACTGATTACTAATTCTTGTTACGGCAGAGTGATGACTGTTAGCTTTCATAAGTTTGGAGATAAGTTCTTTCCAGGGACAGGCGATGTTAAGGTAATATTCAGAATTCATTTCCTGATTTTGCGAGGATTGTTTCGATGTGTTTGGATGAATTGTCATTGTGACGTATTTTTCTTTGAAAAGGAAATAGGAGAAAGAGAAGGGAAATTTTACGCCATAAATGTGCCGTTGAAGGATGGTATTGATGACAGTAGTTTCAACCGTCTGTTCAGGACTGTAAGTTCTTTAACCAAAAACAATCAAATTCTCAATGCTTTTGACGTTCTCTGTGTTATTGATCTCGCCCTTTGATCTCTAGATAATTTCCAAGGTTGTTGAGATATATCAACCAGGTGCAATTGTACTTCAATGTGGTGCCGATTCACTAGCCAGGGATCGACTAGGATGCTTTAATCTCTCTATTGATGGTGCTTTTTCTTCTTGTAATCAAAATCTCTTTCTCTCTTTCAATCTTTCTTTTGCTAGTTTCTATGCGACTCGGGTTCTGAAATGGTTTCTCTATGCATTTTCCAGGACATGCTGAATGTGTCAAGTTCGTGAAGAAATTCAATATTCCTTTGCTGGTATTTATCTCTCTCGACTTACATCTACTAACTTTTTTGTAATCTTAACTTCCTCTACGACAATGTCAGTTTTTTTCCGATTATTTACTAGGTTACAGGAGGTGGAGGATATACAAAAGAGAATGTAGCTCGGTGTTGGACTGTTGAGACTGGCATTCTTTTGGACACAGAACTTCCTAATGGTTAGTAAATTTTTTTTAACGTTTGTTAGAGAAAGTTTAATGTTTCTTCGGCCTTTGGCGCTCACAGGTTAAATGTTCTGCAGAGATTCCTGAAAATGACTACATCAAGTATTTTGCGCCGGATTTTTCTTTAAAGATTCCGGGTGGACACATTGTAAGGGATCTCTTATGTAACTTATAGTTCCTCACTACTTTAACTGAATCTATAGAGACATTGAGAATCATTTTTGTTTTGAAAAAAAATACAGGAGAATCTAAACACCAAATCGTATATCAGCTCGATCAAAGTACAGATTTTGGAGAATTTGCGGTACATCCAACACGCTCCAAGCGTGCAAATGCAAGAGGTAAACTCGGGTCATTGTCGAACAACAAATCTTTTTGTGTTAATGTTAAACTCATGATCTGATCAGCCTTTTTGGACTTCCATTTGTAGGTTCCACCGGATTTCTACATACCGGATTTTGATGAAGACCAACAAAACCCAGATGAACGTGTGGACCGTAAGTATCGAAAACTACCCTGAAATCTAAAAGTGTTTCATTTTCTTAGGAATTGGTGATACATTGTGAAGTATTTGATCATTTTCAGAGCGTTCACGGGATAAGCAGATCCAAAGGGATGATGAATATTTCGATGGAGACAACGATAACGATGCTTCTTAACATGGATTCTTAGAACAGAAGACGATTCAAAGTTGGTTGATTTTTTTGTTTAGTTATGAGAATTGTAATGAAAACATTTTTAACAGCTAAATGGTCACCAAAACCAGTGATGATGATTCCATCTTCATCTTTTGTATATTAGTGTTTCTTTTGATAGCTTTTTATCAATTTCTTTTGGACCAAATGTTTCATATTAGTTTCTCATTTAAAAAAAAAATCATTTGCTATAGTTCTTTCTTTTTATTATTTGCTAAATTGTGTTTACTTAAATCCTACAAAATCTTTAAGTTGAATATAAGAGTCCAATTTTTTTTTGTTCTCCAACGTTTATAAATCTAAAGAAACAAAGAAAATTAATATACAATTTTTTTTTAATATCAATAATTTAGAAAGTCATATAATTCAGTTTAAATTTTTTTCATTGAACCATATAGTTCTCAAGCTTTAAAATATATATCTTTCTATAAAAATAAAAAAAATTCTTGGAAAAATATTATTCAACTGTTAATATTTGGTTATATTATCAAATATCTAAAAAAAACAATTTGCTAAAAAAGATTTTACCAGAAAATGTTTTTTGCATATGAAGAAAAATAGATTCGAAAATTGAACTGGAGGTTTTCTGAACACTAAATTCACCGATTATTCAAGAAAACCTGAGAGAAAAAAAAACGGCTCAAGAATTTGAGGTTTGTTTGATAAAAATTGCATCAGAGTCATGGAAGTTTAAGATTTCCAACACCGCTCAAGAATTTGAGCTTCATAATCAATTGTGATAAACTCATCATTTGCAACAAATGGATATATAAATATAATAATCGATTAACACAACACTCGATGTTAAATAGAAAAATCATTTAAAAGAAGTAACACAAATAAAGAGAAACAGAGAGAATTTTAAGCAATCGAGAGAGTAAAGAATTGTTTTCCTGGTGAAGAGGTAGAAGATACTTGGGGCTGCGAAATAGCCAAGTAGGCTTTTTATAATATGATGAAGGTGGTTAAAATCTTAACCCTAGATTTAAACTAATCACGGTTAAGACCGTTTTAACCATGGTTAAGTTAGGAACTAAACCAACGTGGACCAATAAGAAATCTGTAACTCAGGAATAAAAATCCCAACCGAGATTTACCACTTACCCACTAAACCATTTGGTTGTTCGGTTCAGTTCAGTTCCAGTTCTTTTTCTGAATTTCGATTTTTCGAGTTTTGGAGAAAAAATAGGACTTAACTAGTGTTGATTCAATTCAATTTAACATTCCTAGCGTTGTCTGATGGTTGTATCGGTTCACTAATGATGAGAGAAACCATTTTTAATTGTTGTGATTTGTGAATTACTAGCATATTAGTTTAATAGAAAAAAAAGATTGTCATAACGACAAATAGACAACAAATATGATATACTATCCATGGAGCTTCCCTATGAACAGAGTCAACGTTCTGTATCCAACTATCCATTATATACAAAGCCTCTTCCTCTTTGATAACCCTTCATTCATCTTTTGTTAAGATCTTGATCCACTCTTTACCATTCTAATGAATTCTTCTTTTCTCATTGGCTCAGTCGCGGTCGTAACTCGTAATAAGCTTCTTCACGCTTTTTAGAAAATTGAGATTCCAACAAGATACTAAAGCTTCTTCTCTATCTCTTCCATCTCCTCCAACTTCTTTGTCTCGAAGCTGGAAACACCATGTCTTTCCGAGCTTCCACGGGGCAGATGTCCGGAAAACCTTTCTTAGTCACATCATGGAATCGTTTAGAGGAAAGGGAATCGATCCGTACATTTATAATCATATAGAGATGATGAGTAAGTCGATGAAGAAACTGGTGACGATGGCAGCTTGACATCCGTATATATTGACATCATGGACAAAATGATCTCACAGTTCCGTGTACACCAAGCAGTCATTATCTACTTTTAACAGATCATTTCTACACATTTGAAGTTGAAGCAAAGGAGTTAAGGAGGTGACTTCCACTGAGCTTGTCTTTGAGTTCAAAACAGACAATAACAAGTGGAAGATCGGAGAATGTGGCCTACTCCAAATCCTGGAGGTTCCTTCGCGTTACTGAACATTATGAGAGCTTCAGAGATGACATCAATGGAGAGGTTAGAAAACTATACTTTTTGGCCATGTTTAATTTTGATCAAATTCAATTCCTCAGAAGTAAAATTATTCATTTTCTTCCTTAACTTACAAAGGAAATTAATTGATGGGAACACCAATGACTTAAACTGATTAATATTTAGTGGGCTTCTTCAGCCTCTCAAAGGCCCATATCCACAACAATTGCCTCCAAAAACCATCGGATTCATCTTCAACCTCCGGAATAGACTCGCCGGGAAACACAACACCTCCGTAGGAAACATCCAACGGCACCAATACGGCAGCGTCAGACCTTCACCGCCGCGAAAACTCCACCGACCAATTCTGGTTTATAAAAATAAGGATAATATTGTAATTTCAAGTAAATAGAAAACTGTCATCATCTTCTTCTTCTTCAGATCCGAGTTTTGAGAGATCCTTCACTTTGTCTTCTCCTTCAGGTCAAAAACTCAATTTCACTTTCAAGTAATCAGATCTTTTCTCTTTCTTTATCAATCATTCTAAATTTTTATACGCGATGTTGAAACTTATTCGAATTGCGTTTGCTAACTTGATCTTAGATTCTTGTAGATCATGTTTGTTTAATGGTTTAATCTTGTATGCTTATGCTTCTTCTGTCTACATTTTTAGGGATTTGGATCAGTGTTCAATCTCTCAAGTGTTGTTTTAAGGCTCTGAACTAAATCCATGGATCAAGCAGAACTGACTTTGGAGCAGGTTTGTGACCAAATCCATAGTATATACACATTACAGATTTTGACTTTTATATTTTGCATAGAGTAATTGAACCATTTTTGCAACTTTGACGTCTTAGAAATGTTAATTATGTGTGTTTTTGTCTGTTGATTGTATTGAAATTGTTGATAGGTTTATGGTATTTAATCTCTTTTTGTGTTATGTTACCTCGCAGGTATTGAAAAGAGACATACCATGGGAGACTTACATGACAACTAAGCTGATTTCAGCGACGGGTCTCCAGCTTTTAAGGCGATATGATAAGAAAACCGAAAGTGCAAGGGCACAGTTACTGGATGAAGTAAATATTCTACAAGTCTTTCTTCTCGTTTTAAACAGTTTATAGATACTTGAGTCAGTTTCTCTGTGTTGTTAGTGGTTGAAGTTTTGTATAAATGACTATTGGAAGCATTTTAAGAAGTAATTGTGGTGTTGTTATTGCAGGATGGTCCAGCTTATGTTCATCTGTTTGTTAGCATCTTACGTGATATATTCAAGGAAGAAACAGTGGAATATGTTTTGGCTTTGATTTATGAAATGCTCTCAGGTAAATCAAAGCTGTAGATATATTCATTTAAATTTTCTTCAGTTTTGGTACTGGCTAATATTGATGCATCAACTGTTTTCCAGCAAACCCAACACGAGCTCGGTTATTCCATGATAAATCTTTGGCACATGAGGATAATTACGAGCCTTTCTTGAGGTGAGCCCCTATGCGATAGTATTAGGACTGTAGTATGATCTAGGTAAGTATTGTTCCCCAGGATAGAGTTGCTTATGGAATCAAATCTGTTGTTTGTGCTTTGCAAAGGTCTAGGACTTCTTGCATTTTGCTCATTCTCTTACTTGACCTATTAACGTTTCAGATTTCTTTTATAGTTCTACTCTTTACATCTATGGGGTCAAATAAATCCTGATCTTTGCTAGTGTAAGGAAACGGCTACTTCTAAAAAAAAATAAAAACAAAAATCTGTATCTGTGTTATGTTTAGGGGGACATTTTCACGTGACCTGATATCTTAGTGGTTCCAGACTTCCAGATATATCTTTTTTTCTTGATTTTGGCTGACTTCAAAAGTATGCAAGCTAAAAGTTATGTCCTTTTTAAGGTTGTTGTGGAAGGGAAATTGGTTCATTCAAGAAAAAAGCTGCAAGATCCTTGCCTGGATATTAAGGTATTCAATACTACTTATCTACCATACTTCTATCAAACATGTATGTAACATACCTCGTTTACATATAGTGCTAGGCCAAAAGCTGGTAATGGTGTTATTGCTAATGGAGAAGCTTCGGGTTCAAAGAAACAAATTACTACAATTGATGATGTTCTCAAGGGGTTGGTGGAATGGCTTTGTGCTCAGGTTTCTTCTTCTTTTCTCTTTCTCTCTTTCCTTTCTGTTTTCTTTCTAGTTTTTGTTGGTCTTGCAGTGATTATTGTCTTTGTCTTGTCGACAATGCCATTGTCAGAGCTAGAGTACATTGGTTTAGCATGTTAAAGAGTGGGGAAAAATGAAGCAGTTAATTTTTGTTTTTGTGGAAATCAACGATTCTACTCTTGCCATGCCTTTGTTAGATTACGCAAATGCAAACGCTAACACAAAACAATTTAGTTCAACTGTAAACAAACAATTCTTGTGCGTAGGCATTTTGGTAACTTTTTTGTTTTGCAGATTTTGGTAAATCTTTAGATGAAGGTTTGGTGATATGGAAGGACCTTTATGTTGTGATATAGTGAATTTAGAAAAGCTTTGATATAGATATTACAATCCTTAAATTTGATATGCAGTTGAAGCAACCTTCTCATCCTACTCGTGGTGTTCCAATTGCAATCAGCTGCCTGTCATCACTGCTCAAGGAACCTGTCGTCAGATCGTCGTTTGTTCAGGCAGATGGGGTTAAGTTACTTGTTCCTTTAATTTCCCCAGCATCCACTCAGCAGTCTATCCAGGTAACTATATATTTAGTGGAAATAATTTTCAGTGAAAAATGTTCACTAAAGCTGTAAATAAGTATTGCAGTTTCCAAATCTTACACTCTGGGTGAAATAACTTTGATTTTCAAATAATTATTACTAAATCTGTTGATTTGTATTGTTCCCTTATTCTTAAGTGTGGGCTGGACAAACTAGCAATGAGTAGATAGTTCTGTTTCAGTTTTCAGAAGGAAGAACAGCTTTCTTTTTTTGTCATAATTCCTCGGTACCTAATTCATGTGATTTGTATGCTTTTTTCCAACAGCTTCTGTATGAAACATGTCTCTGCGTGTGGCTTCTGTCCTATTATGAGCCTGCAATAGAGTACTTGGCAACATCTAGGACAATGCAAAGGCTCACGGAAGTGGTTAAGAGCTCGACTAAGGAAAAGGTAAGCTATGTTTTCTTGTGTGACTTGGTCATTACAATCCTGCAATTAGTGCTTATTTGATCAATCAGAATCTCAGTCGCGCAATACCAAGATTTTTGTTTCTTTTATATGTTTTTGGATCTTTCATTTTCATAAAATGTGTGTGTGATGCACTTGTTATTATGTTAATTTGACGGTATTTTATCTTACAGGTTGTCAGGGTTGTCATATTGACATTCAGGAACTTGCTTCCAAAAGGTACATTTGGTGCCCAGATGGTTGATCTTGGACTCCCACATATTATCCACAGTCTTAAAACACAAGCATGGAGTGACGAGGTAAGAAGACGATTTGAATACAAAGCCTGAGAACTGCTTCTTATTAGCTGTGATTATGTGGAAGATGAATTTTTCTGCTAAATCTACAGCGAGAAATTTGGTTATTTAAGTGATTCCGATATCATTATATGTTTTTTAATACATGGTCGTAGTTAAACTCGCTAAATTCTGAACTTGTAAGGACCTGTTGGATGCACTGAACCATCTAGAAGAAGGGCTAAAAGACAAGATCAAGAAATTGAGTTCCTTTGACAAGTATAAGCAAGAGGTTCTTCTTGGTCATCTTGACTGGAACCCAATGCACAAAGAAGCCAATTTCTGGCGTGAGAATGTCACAAGCTTCGAGGAAAATGACTTCCAGGTATTCGTTAAACCTGTCCCGGGGATCAACCAGCATTACAAAACCCCTAACCACCTGTTAAAACTTGTCAATGCAGATACTCAGGGTCCTCCTCACGATCCTAGACACATCGAGTGATCCAAGATCTTTGGCGGTGGCATGCTATGATCTCTCACAGTTCATACAGTACCATCCAGCAGGGAGAGTGATCGTAACAGACCTCAAGGCGAAAGAACGAGTGATGAAACTGATGAACCACGAGAACGCCGAGGTTACCAAGAATGCTCTGTTGTGTATCCAGAGGCTTCTCTTGGGTGCTAAGTACGCTAGCTTCTTGCAAGCTTGATGGAACTTCCATGTTTCTTTCTATATATGGAAAGTAACCAAAAACACACACATATTGTGTTTTCCTTTTTTACCTGTCCAAACAAAACCTTCCCCCAACCCCTGCCTGCTTCTTCTTTCTATCTGTTTATTATTGTCCTGGAAAATCTGCTATATATTGTATGTTTAAATAAATAATTTCTGGGTTGTTTTTTTGTCCTTATTTTGTATTTATTTATTGAATTATTCAATAATAAAAAAAGGCTTTGAGGAATTTTTATTTGTTAATGACACAATTTTGGCCAGTTTGTTGTATGATGTGAGAGTTTCAGCTTAAATAGAGAAGAAGATACCTTTGATTTATTTTGGTTGCAGGTCCATTAGCACAACATATCTATTATTATGTCCTTAAGAATAACATATTCACAACTGAATCATCAATCTGTATGGTTCTGAAATCTTGGAAGTAAGAACTTACTCAAGAAGCATACTCAATCAAATACTGAAGAACTTACATATAAGAATTGAGAAGCACACTCGATTTCATATACTGCATCTCGTTGGTGCTCCTTTCCCTCCTACCAATCCTAAGGATAAGCAATGAAGCGAGTACGTATATTCATCATAACAAGTAAAGACACTCATCATAACATCAGAAGAGAAACAAACAAGTAAAGTCGGTGGATCTTCAGAATTTGCAAATTTTAATAAACCAAAGCAATGGATTTTCAGATTCTTTCTTCTCCTTCTCCTTCCCGTCTCTATCTTCACTGACATTGTTTTTTTATATATCTCTTTTATCTGCAATTAATTTTAATCAAACAAAACCCAAAATTACACATTGATATAACATAGACAAGTTCAACATAAGTAATGCGCAACACCTAATCTTCTTAAAATTAATTAAAGATGAAATATGACATAAGATTTTCTAACCTCCTCCATTGATCCCATCTCTGAAGCTCTCATCATATTCATTAACATGAAGGAACTTTCCAGCAAAGTCTCACATGCATCTTCAAGCTAAGAACAGTACCTGTCAAAGAAACAAGTAGACCAAGTAAGAGATCAATATTCAATTTTCCATGTGAGCTTTGTCCTAACAAAACAGATCAACCACAAATATTATAAGCATTTGAAAAACTTAAAAGGTAAGTGATACAGGAAATTGTCCTCTGCAAACATAACAACAAAGCCTGACTATAAGAGCAAAATAAGCAAGCAGAAAAGCTTAGCTACAATCTAGAAGCTGATGAAGAGCTACTATCACCAAGAAAGGGCTGCTGCATCTTTCCGATACACAGCTTGAATGGACAGACTACTTAAGAGATGTGCGACCTAAGCATCGCATCTACCGACCGAGCTAATTGCCTAAACGAACTTCTTTTATGGAGGGTTTAGCTACCTATAGTGACTTATTGACTTATTAACTTCTTTTATTGGTTTATCTCCAACTAAATAACACTAAGGAGCTATAAACCGATGCTTGGGGATTGCTTATTGACATAACCAGAGGAGCAACTGTCTATACCATTCAAAAAGAGATATATAATCGTGTTTGTTGCAATATGAATACATTAGCTTAACCTGAAGATTCAATGAAAGCAGACTTAAAATCTCACCAAAGAAGAACAACAAACACTAACGGCCAGTACATTTTTATCTGCATAAGGTGGGAAATTCCCTCTGCCTTTCCATACATTATAAGCCTTCAATATGTCCTCTGCAAACATGACATCAAAAATTCATCAATCAAGAACATTAATTTCAACTCTCCAAAGATGAAGCACATCTCAACTTGCAAAGTATTGTCCCAGATACTAATTTAACCACATAATTTCTGAAGAATGTTGAATAAGTACTGTTTCTTCTACCTTAATTGGTCTGGATAATGACTTGTCGCAGCACTTGTCATTCTTGGATCTGCCATTTTTCCATTTGTAAACAAAAAAGAAAGGCAGTTTCACAGATCAAAATTGATTCAGAAACATGAATTTCAGGGTCTCAACAGCTCCTTAGTCGGACCAAATTACATCCACCAAAATCCCAAATCACTAAATTGTTCCAATAAAACAACTCCCCATTGTTGAATTTTAACATTCTACTACTCATGACTAAGAATTTTCCTTCTTCTTATCCTCATTTCTATTAAACACGTCTCCTTATCTGCAATTAATTTCAATTAAACATTAAACATTGATAATCATCGATCCCATGCGCAATTTATAAACTAAAAGTAAATAGAGATGAAAATGGCTTATAATTTTCTAACCTTCTCCATCGATCCCATCTCTGAAGCTCTCATCATGAAGGGACCTCCAGGATTTGGAGTAGCCCGTATTCTCTGATCTTCCACTTGCTATTGCGTGTTTTGAACTCAAAGACAAGCTCGGTGGAAGTCACCTCCTCTACTTCAACTTTAAATGTGTAGATATGCTCTGTGAAAACTCGAGATATATGACGAGGAACTTTGAAACTCTTCTGATTGTCCATGATGTAAATAATTACATCCACTGATGATTTTTCTTCATCACCCGATTCTTCTTCTTCAACATCACCCGATTCTTCCTTTTCAACATCACCCGATTCTTCTTCTTCATCATCACCCGATTCTTCTTCTTCTTCTTCTTCATCAGCCGATTCTTCTTCTTCATCATCACCCGATTCTTCTTCTTCATCATCACCTGATTCTTCTTCATCCTTAACAAGAATGATACAAGCCTTAAATCTCAAGGATGTTGGAAGAGTCGACTCATTCAACTTGATTGTCAAAGAACCTCCATCAGTAGCTCGGTGATTGAAGCAGGTAGGCACTTCTGTACCAGGTAACATCGCATATTCAGCTGTCAATGTGTGCATAACCAGGTCTCTGGCTTCTTGATTCAGTTTGAGGCAGTTGACAAATTCGAGACGAATCTCTGGATTGTTAAAGGAACAATCCAGTCTCTCTAGGGATTGACAATTTTCTGCAACTAAACAATGTAGTGAATCTGGAAGTTGGGGGAATGATACCAGATTATTGCAGTTGTAGACTCTAACATCATGTAAACGAAACATTCCCTTGACCCATGGAGGAACTTCTTTTATATCTTCGTTTACAAAAAACAGCTTCGAGATGATGGCAAGAGCATGTGGATAGTTTTTGAGGTTTTCACTGAATGACATTTCCAAGCAACGAAGACGGGACCATGACTTGATCGACAAAGGAACTTCTTTTATTGCAGTTCCTGCGAGGTGGAGACCCCCAATATTTGTTGAAATCTCAGGAAAATTTTTCAACTGCGAGCACTCTGTGATAGTCAGTATATGGAGAGATTCCAAGTTGATGTTGGTTGGAAGAGCCTCTAGTTTTGAGCATCTACACATTCTCAACTCCAACAATTGTTGAAGGTTTCCTATAGAGGAAGGAAGCTCCACCAGACTTGAGCAGTCAGATAGATAAAACAATCTGAGATTAGTTAAATCTCCAATAGAGGAGGGGAGTTTCACGAGGCTTGAGCATCCGCTAATATCCAATATCTGAAGATTAGTCGCATTCTCGAGAGCGGGGAGCTCCACAACATGTGAATAATTTCTTAGAAACAATACCTGGAGATTAGGGGCATTGATAGAGGACGGGAGCTTCACAAGACTTGAGCAATTACTAAGATTCAGTCGCTCAAGTTTAGTCAAATTCCCAATAGAAGGAAGCTCCACAAGATTTGAGCAATCAGAGAGATCTAATATCCGGAGATTGGTGGCATTCTCAATAGAAGAAGGGAGCTTCACAAGACTTGTACAACCACTAAGATTCAACTCTTGAAGATTAATGACATTCCCAATAGAAGAAGGAAGCTCAAGTAAACTTGAGCAATTTCGAAGACTTAAAATCTGAAGATTGATGGCATTCCCAATAGAAGAAGGAAGCTCGCTCCACCAAACTTGAGCAATTTGGAAGAATTAACTCTTCGAGTTTAGTGGCAGTTGAAAGATCGGGAAGCTCCTTCAGATATCTAGAATCACTCAAATCCATCCACTTCAGATTTCTAAGTGGCTGCAAAGGAAATAAGAAAATATTGATACGATTGTTCTTTAAATACACAAACAAAACTACTCCGAGAACACATATAAAGAGGAGTTTGTTAATTACGCTATAAAATTTTAGGAAAAGCAAATTATAGATTAAAAAAATTACTTACTTTAGTTCCTTCCCATAGCTTATCAAGGTTGCTGAATCTCATATTTAGTTCGATGAGAAACTCCGTATTAAAAGTAGAAGGCAAACATATATTATCAAATCCCTTCCAATGCAGTGATCTAATCTTTTGAGAATGAAATATTACACCTTGCAGTACTGACGATAGTCTCTCATGTTGAGCAAGATAGCGACTAATACAGATTCTTACGAATTGAAAATCATGCATTCTCTCAAGCGCTTTCTCACTTATTATATTAAACTCTTCCTCGGTCTCATAGTAACCCAAATTTATTCCTATAAAACGCTTACTATCCTGAAAAAATAACCATAATAAGTATAAGTAGAGATAGCTAGTTATCAAATAAACTCAATTTTGTAGGAAAAACTTACTGTTGAATCGTCACTAAGAAGTTCACATGTATCTCTTTCACCAACCAAAATCTGACGTTCCGTAAGGCCATGATGAATTAATTTCTTACGGGAAGTTTCTTTTCCGAATTTCTCTAGCAGAGTATGCATATGTATGTTTCCGTTTTGAATAGATATGAGAGATCTCTCTGCTAAGACGTGAAGACCATGCTCCACATGTGGGAACTTATTTGCAAGAACTCCTTCCACTTTATGAGCTGATCGATAGTTGAAAAGGCACGCTATATAAAGAAATAGATATTTATCTTCATCACATAAAGCATCATAGCTGAACTTCATAATGTTCTCAATTTTTCCGTCGAGGCGAGTCTTTAACCTTGGCAGTATCCTTTTCCACTCTGACCTGGACATCCCCCGTAGAGCGGAACCGAGAACCTTCAATCCCAAAGGGAGTTCACCAGCAAGGCTTGTAACTTCCCTTGCAAGCATATAGAAACCTTCATATGGGTGTTTTTGTCCAAAGGCATGCATACAGAATATTTGTAAAGCTTCATCACTTGATGGAAATTTCACTTTGTAAATATGATGGATCATATGGGCGTTCAAAACTCTAAGATCTTCTGTTGTGATAATAATCCGACTTCCAGGACCAAACCATTGTCTTTCTTTCGCCAAGGCATCTAGTTGTCCTATGTGATTCACTTCATGAAGAACGAGAAGCACTTTCTTGTCTTTCAACCGCTCTTGTGCCACTCCTAAATGAGAAATCTTGATATCTTTTTGATTGATAAGCTGAGACAACATTTGGCTTTGTAGTTGTAATTGTGCATTGTACTCATCGAGACAAAGACTTTTACAGTATTCTTTGATATTCACCATGATTGTACCAAGTTGGAATCTGCCGGAAACTTGGTTAAACAAAACTGTAGCGATGGTTGTCTTACCAATCCCGGGCTGTCCCCAAATCCCAATCATCCTTACTTCATCCAAATCTAGCCTTAACAACCCTTCCATTGCTTCCAAATGAGTTCTCATCCCAACAAAACCGTCAAAATCTCTTGATGGTGTGGAATTATTCAATATGTTTGAAACATCAATGGCTATTTTCTCGATCATAGCCGCTTCATTGTCCCTAATATTGGAGAATATATATTATTAGTCTAACATGAAAATTTCTCATACGCATCCAATACATATATATTTTCTAGTATTGGTATTCTTTAAAAGCCAACAAAGAAATATAGTTTGAACACTTAAATAAATATTAATTAAAGTAGTAATGAAGAGGACAAACCAGTTGCGAGAATGTTCTCCGGCGATTTTGGCCACATCCTCCAAAGCTCTTCTCCATCTCTCAATATAGTCTTTTGTTTTACCTTTACAAGTTTTTCTGAAGGCTTTTCCAACATCACCGGTTTGTTTCTTTATGTCAGTTGGATCCACTTCATAGAAAATAGTCATGACTATCTGACCCAACACCTCCCTGCAGTTCACGATCTCCGCCAACTCATCAAGACACCACGAAGAAGAAGCATAGTTCTTGGAGAGCAAGACGATCGCGATCTTTGATCCTCTGATAGCTTCTACGAGTTCAGGACCGATCGACTTGCTCCTTTCTATATAATTATCAATGAATGTGTCAATTCCCTTTCTTTTGAACGATTCCAGGATGTGACTAAGAAAGGTTTTTCGGACATCTTCCCCGTAGAAGCTTGGGAAGACATTGTGTTTCCAGGTTCGAGACAAAGAAGTTGGAGGAGATGGAAGAGATAAAGAAGTTGGAGGTGATGGAAGAGATAAAGAAGTTGGAGGAGATGGAAGAGATAAAGAAGTTGGAGGAGATGGAAGAGACACAGAAGAAGATGTAGTATCTTTGTTATCTTGTCGGAATCTGAATTTTCTAAAAAGCATGAAGAAGCCTACTGCGGCTGCCACTGCGGTTGCCACTGAGCAAAGGAAAAAAGAAGAATCCATTAGTATGGTAGAGAGTGGATCAAGATTTTAGATGAATGGAGGAAGGATTTTAACAAATATGAAGAAGCTCTGTGTTGACGACTCTATTGGCACAGAACTCCTATGGATGTTTATTGGAAAATATAGTGAGATTTCGTGGAAATGTTGCGCAACGACAAAATCACTGTCCCTATGCTCATAAAGGGATTGACGAATTGGCTTTGTGTGAAACTGTGAATGGATACAAAATTATTTCATGGAAAATGTTTCTACCGACCAAATGAAGAAGCAGTGTGTAAATGGTTATAGACTGTTGACGCCTCTATTGGCACAGAAACTCCATAGATGTTTCTTGGAGAGTATAGTGAGATTTCGAGGAAATGTTGCTAAAGACAAAATCACTGTCCCTGTGCTCCTAAATGGATTGTGTGGAAGAGTCTGTGAACGGATACAAAAATTATTTCATGGAAAATGTTTCTACCGACAAAATTATTGTCCCTTATATGTAGGCTCCACATTTCGTTGAATTTTCTCAGAATTCAAAATGGGATACATATATGATTGTGTTTGTTATGATTGAAAAAGGTCTTATAACATGTGCGAGTATGTGTATTATTTTTATTTGGATCGTGTAAGAGTATTAAAATTTATTTTATTAGGATGAGATCACTATCTATTACCTCGAAAATGATACTTTCTCGTGTAAGTTCATCTATATTCCTTAACATTTCATCAACAATATGTAATTTGTATTTTCGAAATCAATGTGTTAATATCTCATTCTGAATATTATTTGTCCTAATGGAAATTTTAAAATCGATTAGTGTACAAAACAATCCTATTACTTGATTTGAATTGTTTGAACTCATCTTAAAGAGGGCTTACATCAACAAGGTTTAAGCTTTACATCGTTTCTCACACTATTGACATCATTGAGGAATGTCTATAAATTAAATTGCAATAAATAAAACTCTCAGTTTTATGTGCAAAGCTATCAATCTCAATAATAGCGATCCATCAGTAGATATTCAATCGTGTATATAAGATCATTTAACAAGGGGTTTTCAAGGGAAATACCAACAAGATTCTTCACATCGTTTCTCACTCTATCGACATCACTGATGATGCTTGAATGTAATAAGAGAATTTTCAATTTTATGTGCAAAAGCCAAGAATCATAAACAACAAAGGTTATGGGGTTGGGACTTTGAACTTGCAATATCATCAACTTTCTGCAGTGATACTATCCAGCAAAGACTCACATGCATCTTCAAGCAAGTCCAGTATCTGTCAAAGATACCGAAGACGAGTGACAGACTCACAGGTCAAGATTCGAGTTTCCAAGTGAGTTTTGTCCTACCAAAACAGATTAAACAGGAAAATTCTGAAATGGAAATGGAAGTGTCCAATTGTGACAATGGTATGCCATTTTGAAGTCTTATAAACCAATCCAACCATTTATAAACAATACATATGTGGATCAGGAACAAACTGGTCGTTGTGTTTCTTGCAATACGAACACACATTAGCTTGACCTGAAAAAGTCAAACAAATGTTCTGAAAAATTCCTTATAAGAGTTACTAAATTCAGCAAACAACTTGTTAGAGATAGAACCAGCTTCAAAACCAAAACCTTTTTCAATATAGTAAAACTATGTTCTCTTTCCCTCGGCCTAACCCGATCAAATCCCCAAAGCTCTTTATTACTTAGATGAGACTCACAAACGAATTCTCATCCCTAGTTATAAATAAAACGTAAAAGTATAAGAAAATAGGAAGTATTCGTAACAAAACAACAAACACCAACGATACCTTCTTATCTGCATTGGGCGGGAAATTCCCTCTGGCTTTCCATACATTATATAAGCCTTCAATATTATCCTCTGCAAACATACATCAAATCTCATATTTATTTCAATTCTCCATAACTAATCAGATCTCAACTTGCAAATGTTGTATAAAGTTGAAATGCTGAATAGTTAGTCTTTCGTCTACCTTTGTTCTGTTCATCCATTGCAAGAATAAGATCAAATTCACTGAAATCAGTTGCCTTTATCGGTCTGGATAATGATGTTATCTCAATCCCGCGACGTTTCGCAGCACTTCTCATTCTTGGATCTGCCATATCTCCCTTTTAAAAAAGAAAAAAAAACAGTTTGCACAATCAAAATCTGAATCAGAGACATGAATTTCAAACTCTTCACTAATTACATCCACTGAAACGCTAAAGCCAAAATCAAACCTTTCTACATCATTCACTAATTACATCCTCTGAAACGCTAAAGCCAAAATCAAACCTTTCTACATCATTCACTAATTACATCCTCTGAAACGCTAAAGCCAAAATCGACCCTTTCTAAATTATTCACTAATTGTTTCAATGAAGCATCAACCTTCTAACACAACCCTAAACTAGATTATTGTTTTTGTTCGTCTCTAATAATAAGAGCAGTTTCACAATCAAAACAAGTTCAGAAACATGAATTATCATTAAGTATACCTCGTGATAATCAATGGTTCCAGCGGAATCAATGTTGAACTTGACATCTCTTGTTCACAATATCTCTGCTGGACTCCGAAAAATGTTTCCGAGACAGATAAAAAGAACAGAGAAAGGTTTTGTTTCGCTGCTCTGCGTCGGAGTCTCCATTGAAGATGATACAAAGCACCTAAGGGAAGAAGAAATTGTGGGTTTGCTAGGAAACTCGAAACAAGAATTGGGTTTTTAGCAGATGATGAGTAAGTAGAAGGAAGAAAGTGAGTGTAGTGGCAAAATGGTAAATAGTAAAGGAATGTTGGAGAAGAGAGTAGCGATGAAATTAGGGGTAGATTTGGCAATTTACATATTCAGATTTTTACTCTAATAGGCAGAGAACAATTGGTGTCGGGGTGTGTAGCTGTAGAGAACAAATTTTGGTAAAAGAATGAGACACCTTATAAT
>OVBW01000180.1:0-33475 GCA_900406355.1 Erysimum pusillum | reverse complement strand
GAAGATGGTCACTGCCGCTTCTCCTAGCCTCGTCTGAGCTAATTTAATCTCATGGATCAGATCTGAATATCTGATTGTTCCACCGCTGGGATCAAGTCACGGAGCGTCTCGTACATGTCACGGAACTTGAAGAGCTTCTCCGACGACCGTTTCGTCAGCACCACCGCACCGGAGAAATCTAGGAACCGGATTGTAACGGCGGAGACCAAACCGATGAAGAGGCGTTTGCGAATTGCGGCATTATCGTCATCGGGGAAGACAGTGCTGAGAGAGATAGCCTTAGAGTTTGGAGGGCAATTTGGTCATGCTACTACAAAGTGAGGGTATTTTTACAAAGTGACAAAGTGAAAGGGTATTTTTGCATAAGGGCATAGCTAAAAGGGTATTTTTGCAAATCTCCCATTAAAATATCTCCATACATAAATATCTCGGAGACTCGAATAATTTTAAAAACTTTTAGTGTGGATTTTTTCTATTATTTAAAACACTCATATAATTTTTAATTATTTGAGATACTCATGGTGAAAAAAAACTATTGATAAAGATTTTTTAGTTTCGTATAGGGGAGTTTGTATTGTGCTGCATAAAAGGTTCTAATATTGGTAAAGTCTTGCATGAATAGATAAAACAACGAAATACTTCTAATATCTACATAAAAGCAACGAAAATGTTATAATGTTGATAAAGTCTTACATGAATTGATAAAACAACGAAAATATTGTTTACTAGAAATACATACATACAAACAATGTACGTATGCATCTCAGTCGAAAATATTGTTTACTAGAATACATGTGACGAGACCGTCCTATACTGCAAAGAAAGTGATGAAAAAGTGGCACAGAATAGCTTGGGCAAAGAAGATGTTTCTGCTTCAAGCTACTCAATGGCCTTTCAGACTTATTTGCTATCATTTATTTTTCTCTGAGAATTGTGGCTTGAACACATAAGAGGAGACAAGCCAAACTCACAGGTCCAGCATCACTTCTTGGATGAGGTTGGGAGCGGATCTGCATCTCGAACTCACAGAGTAGAGGACCACGACACTGCGATGTGGAGGTAGCGAAATCGTACCATACAGATTCACCAACGTATCATAAAAGCGGCCCGTTGGCAGCTACTTGTCGAACCAAAACGACACACCTTCGCCATTTCAAACCTCAAAACTTAATAAATTTAGCCCTTTTGATCCCGAAAATTTCGAAAGTCTTCTCTAAATTCAAGGCTAAAATCATTTTCAAAAAAAGAAAAAAAACATTCAAGCTAGGCTAAAATGTTCTTTTATTTTTATTTTTCTTTTGTTTTTAAAGACTATAGTTTACTACTTACTCGTTATTTTTCAAAAAATATTTACTTCGATCGGAGCAATGGGAAGCACTTGTTATTTTATAATGATATCGTTGTGATCTGTTTTGATGACTAGAGTATTAGTTTAGTCCTTAATCAGTGGTCTTTCTTTATCTATTAATATCTTGAATGTCAATGATCTTATCTAAATTGTTCATATTCATCTAATGATGTTAATAAATGAAGATGTTGACAAAAAGAATTAAAAAATGTCAGTAGGTACGGAAAAAAAAATCAATGTAGTAGTGTTTCTTTCTAGAAATGATAATTTTAATATGAGACATTTGTATTTATATATATTTTATCTCAAATTCTTTTCATTCTAACACTTTTTTCAGTAATGTCCAATTTCAGTAGTTGTTGTTGTTTCTTTATCTATAAATCAAAAGAAGTCGAGATTTTCGAAAATTTTAGGGCTGGTTAAAGAAAGAAAACAAAAAAAACTTTTAGATAGAAAGTACATTTAGCAAATAACATGTGTGTTGATGATAAAAAAAAATGTGTTAGAACAAAAAGAAAATCCTGTTTATTTGATCGTCGAAGATAGGTGCGGTAAGTGTAAGTATCGTTGTTCGTTTGGTTGCTGCAATTGCCTGCGATAGGAAGCTACATTTGCTGTTGATCGCTGCAACTAAAAGTTTTAAACATTGATTTAATTCAACTTCAGCGATTAAATTCAGCATTTACCGTTGCCGAACTATTTACAGCGAACAAAACGAACATGCTTTTTAAGATAAAATGCATGGAAGTGAAAATATCTCACAAAAGTATCACAAATCTCTTGTGGAGTTCTCGTTATTTTAACTCACGTGTACCTCGATCGGGACCACCAGAAGCACTTGTTATTTTATAATGAAATCGTAGTGATTTGGTTTGGTGACTTATATTTTTGTCCTTACTCTGAAGTCTTTCTTTTATTCGTTAGAAAACGTCAATGGTCTTATTAATATTTTATTCTTTTCGGCGTCAATGGTCTTATTTAAATGAGAATCGTTAATATTCAACTTGGCTAATGAAGTCCAATTAAGTCGAGTTGTTCTTCTTTCTTGAAATAGTAAATTTTTTATTTAAGTGGCTAGTTGCCGACTCGTGACCGTTTAGTTTTTTTTTTCCTTTTTTTTTCTATCTAAAGCAATTTTATTAACTCTATAAGATAATAATATTTACAAGGATCGATATTATTAAGAAGGTTAATTTGCCCGACTTTTTCTTGCGGTAATTTTTTTTTTTTTTTTTGGTAAAATTTTGTTTATAGGGTTCGGAGAAAATTATGTGAAAGCCCCTGATCAAATAGAAATGATTAGTAATTTCGCGTTTGAGAGAAATCGATTCCTGACCTTGACCAACGCAACAACTCCTCATCAAGTAAAAACCACGACCAATTGGTTTCTTGCGGTAATTCTTACTCGCTAATTCTTACTCGCTACTAATTACCAATCTTGTTATTCTTTTCCATCTTACTAGCACAATTCATGGATCATATATTCATGTTACATTAAAATCTCATAACTGTTCTGTGACCTTCGACTAGACGGTTCAATAATTTCCTGCACATCCACCACTAGGATCTTCACGAAAGTAATAGAAAAATTCGCAATAACAAAAACTTTATTAAAAAGACAAAACGATTACAAGGTAAGTATATGTTTTTAAACCAGGTAAGTATATATCATGCTCTTAACATTAAAAAACCAAAAAAAAAAGTATATATGATGCGATACTTTCTTGTAATTTGATGTAATATTTATATGAAATGTTATATTTTTATTATTTATTTGGAAAGTCACGGTTTTCCGGAATCAACGTTTTGTTTGCTGTTCTTACTCCCCAGTCCCCACAAGCCAGTATCCCAGACTCGCTCAAACTATATTTTTTCTTGTTAAAAGATTTCCTCAAAACTACATTTGGTAGTCTTTCTTAACCTTTCCATCAACAATAATGGACCCTCGTGAAGAAGCGAAGATAGGAGGAAACAATGACGAAGATGATGGTGGTATAGCTATAGCTATAGAAGAACCTCATGACTTGCATTCAGGAGGATCGGTCCCCAAGCTTCTGAAGAAATCAGCCGGCAGAGAAAAGTGTTGCATCTTTAGAATCCCTGAAAGACCCGAAAATAATAACCATAAGGCTTATGAACCGAAGGTTGTCTCATTTGGCCCATACCATCATGGAAACAAGCATCTCCAAATGATTCAAGAGCACAAACATCGATTTCTCGGTTTTTTCAAGGTTGAAGCTAAAAAAAGGGGTGTAGAATCAAAAGATCTGATCGAAGCAGTTTCGAAGTTGGAGGAAGATATAAGAGAGTCGTATTCCGAGAGTCTTTATATTGATGGTGAAATGATAGGTCGGGAGAAGTTGATCGATATGATGGTTCTTGATGGTTGCTTCATTCTGATGTTGTTCTTAGTGGTAGCCGGAAAAGTCGAGTACTATGACATGGAGAATGATCCAATTTTCGTAATACCATGGATCTTACCGGCGCTAAGGAGTGACCTACTACTTTTGGAGAATCAGGTTCCTTTCTCTCTTCTTCAAACTATACTCGAGAGATCAAAGATAGAATCTTCGGAAAGGCTCAATGAGTTAACATTTAATTTCTTCAACTATTCCTTACAAAAACCAAATGATTTTTGGTTAAAACACCATAAATTAGAGGCGAAACATCTTCTTGATCTAATTCGAAAGATTTTTATGCCAAGTATTCCTAAAGAAGAAAAACAGGCAAAACATTTTCTTGATTTGATTAGAAAGTTTTGTTGGCCTAGAGATGAGAAAAAGGAGTTGGATGCTATGCTCAAGGAACAAGAATCCATGATCGAAAAAGAAAAACAAGAAATGGATTCTATGCTCGAAGAAGGAAAAACAGATTCAGATTCGCTCGAAGAAGAAGCTCCTCGTCGCCGCCCTTTTCTGAAATTGATTCTTTCAGCAAGAAAACTTCAGTTGAAGGGGATAAAGTTCAAAATGAGGAAAAACGCAGAAACACTATTGGACATAAGGCATACAGGGAGATTCCTCCAGATACCACACCTGATCTTGGATGACTTTCTCATCTCATTCATCTCTAATTGTGTTGCCTTTGAACAGTTTTACTATTATTGTACCAAGAAGCACATAACAAGCTATGTAGCTTTCATGGGATGTCTTCTCAAACACGAGGCTGATACAATGTTTCTAAGCGAGGTAGGGATTCTAGAGAACTATTACGGGTCAGGGGAAGAAGTCTCTCGATTCTTTAAAGTTGTCGGTAAAGATGTCTCGTTTGACTTCGCTGAAAGTTACTTAGCTAATGTTTTCGAAGGAGTTAATGAGTATACTTCACAAGGATTGCATGTACAATGGGCGGGATTCAAACATACACATTTTGAAAGTCCGTGGACAGCTCTTTCATCTTTCGCTGCTTTGTTGATTCTCCTCCTCACGATATATCAAGCCATCTTTGCAACGTATGGCTGTTATCATCCTCGAAAGTGAAGGATGAGGTCTAAACATGGTAGAGACCCCATGAACTCTATGTCGGCAGGGAACAAGACTATTTCTTGTAAGAGTACTTGTCATGTTTTTGTTTTTCATTTCATTAGTGGTTGATTTCCATCCTTTTTCATATTTCTGAAATTAATTGTTTCGTCTTTGGTCTCTTTGATTCGGCTAATTGATATTCACTCTATATGTTATGTCGAACTTCGAAAAGCACCAATGTTTTCTCTCCAAAATATAATAATTATTTTTCTTACAACATCAAGCAAAAAAACAATTAAGATTACGAAAAGTGATATACAATTATAGGGGTCACTAGTACCCGTTATTCATCCTCAATTGTTTACTTATTCGTATCATCCGCAAAATAAGAGTGCTCATAATTTTAATAGTTAAATATATAATAATATTAAGGGGTGTTATTGGATTCTAATTAATAAAGAATTTGAATGACTTTAATAAAATCATAGAAAGTGAATAAGTGAAAGATTTATAAGAATTATTATAAAATTTTCTATAATTTTGTTGAATAGTTTTTCTATAATTTTGTAAAGTCTCCCAAACATCTCAATATTTCAATCACACTTTCCATGACTTTATTTTGTAAAGAAAAATGTATAAAATCATAAACCAATAACAAAATAATTGAATTCATTAGCAATCATGAATTGTTTTGTTTTAGTTGAATGAAACAAAACTTTTAATGACTTTGTAAAACTCTTAATCCAATAACACCATATTCATTAAGATTTTAAATGATTTTTTTACAAGTCACAAACTAATAACACCAAACTTTAAAAGAGATTAACAAAATTTTGATTGAATAACAACATAGTTTACATGACAATTAAAGTCATTAAAACTCTTTTTAAATCACAAACCAATAACATGTGGATAAGAGTCGAGTGTGGGATATTAACTTTTTTTAACTACCGTTTCCACTCTCGCATAATAATTACATAATTCGCAAATACTCGTTACCAATCGGTCTCTAAATTTGATAAAAACCGATCTAATTTGATATAATCTGGTTATTTAAAAATAATTATTCAATCAGTTCGACAAACTGAACTGAAATTTTCAGATCACCAAAACAAAATTAAAATCATGTTGTTTGATTTAACCGAAAGAACCAAAACTGATCGGAATCGGTCCTGTTCGATTTTTTCAATTTGGTTATTTATTCCACCCCTACTACAATTTAAACTAAACGAAGAGAAGCAAAACAGGAAGAAATTTAAAATTGGAAAAAGGCAGAAATTTTTTTAATTCTGACATAATGGACAAACACACCAAAACTACAAAAACGTATCTTATTTGACAGTTCACAGTTGATATATTGTCAAGAAAATATACAGAGATACCAATTTGTGCTATTAAACTATTCAATGTGAATCCGTTTTTGTCTATTACACGTGATCCTCGATGGGAAACGAGAAGCATTTATTATTTTATAATGACTATAGTTTCGTCGTTAGCCAGTAGTCTTTTGTTATTAACTTTGAAGGTCAATGGTCTTATTTAAACCATTAAATTCATAGTAGCTGATGAGGTCTTATTAAATGTAGTATACTAGTGGGCTTTTTAGTTTTGTGCAATCTAATACAGTTGTTTAAAAATGTAATTACTTAGTCATATTATTTGCATAATATAGGAGTGTATGATCACTTTTATATTTTAGATTGCTTTTGAATTAAACAAGCAAACAGATCCAATATACAAAAAAAATTCTTTAAATACAATTTTTACATTCATCCAAAAGCAAAAACGTATCAAATTTCTAAGCCTTTTTTTTTTTTGTCAACAGCTTTCTAAGCCTTTCCAAGAAAAGAGAGTGAGACTAAAATAATGAACCCTCATGAAGAAGCAAAAGGAGGAAACAATGAGAAAGACGATGGTGGTATAGAGCTAGTTGTTCAAGAACCTTATGATTTATTTTCAAGAGAATCGGCCCACCCGAAGCTTCTGAGGGAATCAGCCGGCGGAGAAAAGTGTTGCATCTTTAGAATCTCTAATAAACCCAAAGACAAGAACTACAAGGCCGTTTATGAACCCAGAGTTGTCTCATTCGGCCCATACCATCATGGAAAAAAGCATCTCCAAATGATTCAAGAGCACAAACATCGATTAGTTATGCTTTTCATGGCTAAAGCTAAAAAGAAGGGGGTCGATTCAAAAGATCTGATCAAAGCAGTTTCAAAGTTGGTGGAAGATATAAGAGAGTCGTATTCTGAGAGCCTTTATGAAGATGGTGATCTGTTAGGTCAGAAGAAATTGATTGACATGATGGTTCTTGATGGTTGCTTCATCCTGATGATATTCCTGGTGCTAGCCGGGAAAGTCAGGCACGTTGAGCGTAAGAAGGATCCTATTTTCGTAATGCCATGGATTTTACCGGCTATAAGGAGTGACCTACTACTTTTGGAGAATCAGGTTCCTTTCTTTTGTCTTAAAACTATATTGGAGAGATCAAAAATAGCACCGTCAAGTGGGCTAAATGAGATTGCATTTAAGTTCTTCAACTATTCCTTACATAAGCCAGATGAGTTTTGGTTTAAACACGAGAAACTTGAGGCAAAACATCTTCTTGATCTGATTCGAAAGATTTTTGTGCCTACGATTCCTAAAGAAGAAAAACAAGAATCGGCTTTCATGCCCAAACGGCCGCGCCCTTTTCGGAATTTGTTTTACTCAGCAACAGAATTTCGGTTCAGGGGGATACAATTCAAACGGAGGAGTCGCACAGAATCATTGTTGGACATAAGGTATAAGAACAATCTTCTGAAGATACCACAAGTGATCTTGGATGACTTTATCACCTTGGTCTTCTTTAATTGTGTTGCCTTTGAAGAGGTTTATGTTTATTGTTCAAAGCACATAATAAGCTACGTAGCTTTCATGGGATGTCTACTCGGAAACGAAGATGATTCGAAATTGCTTAGCAGCAGAGGAATTATAGTGAACCGTACCGGATCAGTGGATGAAGTCTTTAAATTCTTTAAGGTCGTCAGTAAAGATGTCTACTTTGACGTCAATCAGAGTTACTTAGCTGACCTTTTGGAAGAAGTTAATGAGTATTGTGTGAAAGGGTTTCATTCGCGTTGGGCAGGATTCAAGAATACCCAGTTGACTTACAATAGTCCTAGGACATTGCTTTCATTTTGCACTGGGTTGACGGTTCTTCTTCTGACAGGATTACAAGCCGCCTATACAGTGTATGCCTATCATCGTCCTCAGAAGTGAGTGGTGATGTCTATACATGGTAGAGACCCCACGAAGTCGTCTACATCGAGAACAAGACTATTTCTTGGAAGAGTANTTTTTTTTTTTTTTTTTTTTTTTTTTTTTTTAGACTATTTCGTTATTTCATAATTGGTAGATTCGCATCCTTTTTCATATTTCTTAAGTTTAATAGTTTCGTGGTCTCTTTCACTTGGCTGTTTGATATTCCCTCTATAATACTATGTTATGTTGGACTTGGGAATGCACCGATGTTTCTTTTTAATAATAAAACTTTTCTTCAGTATCAACGATAAAACAATGAAATTATGAGAAGTGATCTTGTTAAATTCGGGCTTATCATGAATTTCCAACTCAAAATCAATTGGCAATGAGTAGATTGGTCGGCCCCTCGAGATTATGGCTCTTTTAGCCATTAATCTTGACATAATCTATTAGATCTAGAAGTACGGTCTCTATACCCGTTACTTGTCCTAGGGTGTTTTCGTTTCCGTATATCGAGTTTGTCTCATTTTAAATTATCGATATATAATAACGTATACTTCGTCAAACATTTTCTCTTATATATAAAAATATAGTCCTATATAAAATCTTAATTTAGATCAATACTTTTTTAACAAAAATATTACAATATATAACTATATTGTTTTTTTTTTTTAACACTGATTTTATTATTCTATTACAAATTAAGAGAATTATTATATCTCCTGCATCTACGAAGGTCCATATAACTATATTGTTAAAATCTGACTTTTTTAATTTCGAATATTTTAACTTTTGGTTTGAAAAATATGATTATGTGATTATTTAAAAGATTCATACAGTATAAGTCACTATCTAATTTGACTTTTAGTTGCACGTTTTGCTAAAGTCAAAACTCCTTTTCACGTTTTGATAAAATTGTAATCAAACAATTTTCTGAAGTTTTCTTCTCCTAATTAAACTATATAGTAGGTAATGGTATTGTTAGTTTTGAAAAACAATTTCCTTTTCTTTTTATATTAATAAACTGAAAATGAGTTACATATGTATCAACTCTTGTATTTGATTTGAAAACAATAGATGAATGATGATGAATCAGATATTAAAAAAACGAAAACGATTGAAAATGATGTAGTAAACCGATTGATTTTTATAGAATCTTGATTTGGTTATGTATTGACTCGATTCGGTTCAAATATGAAAAGCTACCGGTCTGGTTTTACGGTAAAACTTTTACCCATGAGTGAACCGCTTTATCATCTCAGATGACGTCATCTGCCATGTCATCAGAACGTTAAAAACGCCACCGTTTCACTGTGGACTCTTCCCTTGTTATGCTCTCTTCTCTGAGACTCTCTCTTCGTTTCTCGTCTCCTCTCTTCTCTGCTCTGCCGGAAAGTCATAAAATTTCTTCGACTTTATCAATGGAGAATTCGTCTCATCTCTACTGAACCTACACATCCCCGAAAATTCCTCCGTCTAATCCTTCTTTCAGATTGATTTCATACCATCTCTGAGTCTCTTCTTCTTTTAAGAGATGCGCTCCAAGGACAAAATCTCCTACTTTTATGATGGTATATTCATCTCTCTACCTATTCTTTTCTTTCTTTATGATAAAAGAAACTCCAAAAATTCTTGAGATTGATGTCTTTATTCATCTAAAGGCTTCACTTGTAACTACTTGGCGTCTTTATTGCACAATAGATGCATCGAAAGGTGGAATCTTTAACATCTAAATTGTGGAATAAGTAAAGGGTTACGATTAGTTTGGAATAATTCAGCTTTTGATTTAGATTTTGAGTAGGGTTTTTGATTAAAAGAACAAGGTTTTAGGTTAAGTTCCTTGGCTCTAGTTTGAGCTTAAGCTTGAAGTCTTCAGTAGTGAAGATGACACTAGTGCCTGTGAAAATTGACTTCTTTGATTGATTAGGCCAAGTCTCTGTTATATTCTTTGCTTGAAATATGAAACCCTAGGACTTTTTTGTGGACTTTTAACTGTATTCTTCACTGCAGATAGTGTTTGAAATATGTGTTCTTTTGAAGTTCTTTTGATATATATAACTTTCTTTTTCGTACTTTGCGATGTTCTGCACGATTCAAGCTCTAATGGGAGTTTAGTTTAATATTTTCTTGTTGCTTATGGGAGCCTTTGTGGCAGTTTATGGATTTGTGATGATATATTGAATTGCTGATGGGTTTTTGTGTGTTGCAGGGGATGTGGGGAATGTCTATTTTGGTCCGAACCACCCAATGAAACCTCACAGGCTTTGTATGACCCATCATCTTATCCTTGCATATGGCCTTCATAGCAAGATGGAAGTTTATGTCAGTGTCTCTTGCTCTTCTTTCATGTATCTTTTTCTTGATCTTCTTATTCCTTTTGTTTATGATCTCACTGTACATTTCGTTTGAACTCTTTATATGTTCTCTATTGTTTCAGCGTCCACACAAGGCATATCCTACTGAGATGGCACAGTTTCATTCTCCCGACTATGTGGAGTTCCTGCAACGAATCAATCCGGAAAATCAGAACTTATTTCCCAATGAAATGGCTAGATGTAAGTTTTGTGTCTTCACTAATTGGTTATAGCAAGCTACATTTTTAGCTGAAATTAAGTTACTTTGATGTAGATAATCTGGGAGAGGATTGTCCTGTCTTTGAAGATTTGTTTGAATTCTGTCAAATTTACGCTGGCGGAACCATAGGTAAATACACAGTATATGTCGATATTCATGTTTAGTTGCCACTTTAGAACAATGTTTACTGACTGAAAATTTTGTCTATAGATGCTGCACGCAGATTAAATAACAAACTCTGCGACATTGCTATAAATTGGGCGGGCGGGTTGCACCATGCCAAAAAATGTGATGCATCTGGGTTTTGTTACATCAACGATCTCGTACTAGGAATTCTTGAGTTGTTGAAACACCATCCTCGCGTGCTATACATAGATATAGATGTTCATCACGGTGATGGAGTTGAAGAAGCGTTTTACTTCACTGACAGGTACACTTAGATAGTCCATAACGACTTGTCGAAGTTGTTTCTATAGAAACTGATTACCGATATCGTTGAATCTTGTCACGGCAGAGTGATGACTGTTAGCTTTCATAAGTTTGGAGATAAGTTCTTTCCCGGGACAGGCGATGTTAAGGTAATATTCAGAATTTCATTTCCTGATTTTGTGAGGATTGTTTCGGTGTGTTTGGATGAATTGTCATTGTGACGTATTTTTCTTTGAAAAGGAAATAGGAGAAAGAGAAGGGAAATTTTACGCCATAAATGTGCCGCTGAAGGATGGTATTGATGACAGTAGTTTCAACCGTCTGTTCAGGACTGTAAGTTCTTTAACCAAAACAATCAAATTCTCGATGCTTTTGACGTTCTCTGTGTCTTGATCTCGCCCTTTGATCTCTAGATAATTTCCAAGGTTGTTGAGATATATCAACCAGGTGCAATTGTACTTCAGTGTGGGGCAGATTCGCTAGCCAGGGATCGACTAGGATGTTTTAATCTCTCTATTGATGGTGCTTTTTCTTCTTGTAATCAAAATCTCTTTCTCCCTTTCAATCTTTCTTTTGCTAGTTTCTATGCGACTCGGGTTCTGAAATGGTTTCTCTATGCATTTTCCAGGACATGCTGAATGTGTCAAGTTCGTGAAGAAATTCAATCTTCCTTTACTGGTATCTATCTCTCTGGACTTACATCTACTAACCTTTTTGTAATCTTAACTTCCTTTACGACAATGTCAGTTGTTTTTCCGATTGTTTACTAGGTTACAGGAGGTGGAGGATACACAAAGGAGAACGTAGCTCGGTGTTGGACTGTTGAGACTGGCATTCTTTTGGACACAGAACTTCCTAATGGTTAGTAAATATTTTAACGTTTGTTAGTAAAAGTTTAATGTTTCGGCATACGGGGCTCACAGGTTAAATGTTCTGCAGAGATTCCTGAAAACGACTACATCAAGTATTTTGCGCCGGATTTTTCTTTGAAGATTCCGGGTGGACACATTGTAAGGAGCTCTCATGTTACTTATAGTTCCTCATTTCTTTAACAAAATCTATAGACATTGAGAATCATTTTTGTTTTGAAAACAAAAACAGGAGAATCTAAACACCAAATCGTATATCAGCTCGATCAAAGTACAGATTTTGGAGAATTTGAGATACATCCAACACGCTCCAAGCGTGCAAATGCAGGAGGTAAACTCGGGTTATCGTCGAACAACAAATCTTTTTGTGTTAATGTTAAACACATGATCTGATCAGCCTTTTTGACTTCCATTTGTAGGTTCCACCTGATTTCTACATACCGGATTTTGACGAAGACCAACAAAATCCAGATGAACGTGTCGACCGTAAGTATCGAAACCTACACTTTTCATTTTCTTAGCAATTGGTGGATACATTCATTGTAAGGTATTTGATCATTTCAGAGCGTTCACGGGATAAGCAGATCCAAAGGGATGATGAATATTTCGATGGAGACAATGATAACGATGCTTCTTAACATGGATTCTTAGAACAGAAGACGATTCAAAGTTGGTTGATTTTTTTGTTTAGTTATGAGAATTGTAATGAAAACAACATTTTTAAGTTTTAACTGGTCACCAAAACCAGTGTTGATGATTCCATCTTCATCTTTTGTATATTAGTGTTTCTTTTGATAGCTTTTTATCAATTTCTTTTGGACCAAATGTTTCATATTAGTTTCTCATTTAAAAAAAATTAATTTGCTATAGTTCTTTCTTTTTATTATTTGTTAAATTGTGTTTACTTAAATCCTACAAAATCTTCAAGTTGAATATAAGAGTCCAAATTTTTTTTTTTCTCCAACGTTTATAAATCTAAAGAAACAGAAAATTAATATACAATTTTTTTTTTAATATCAATAATTTAGAAAGTCATATAATTCAGTTTAAATTTTTTTCATTGAACCATATAGTTCTCAAGCTTTAAAATATATATATCTTTCTATAAAAATAAAAAAATTTCTTGGAAAAATATTATTCAACTGTTAATATTTGGTTATATTATCAAATCTCTAAAAAAAACAATTTGCTAAAAAAGATTTTACCAGAAAATGATTTTTGGCATATGAAGAAAAATAGATTCAAAAATTGAACTGGAGGTTTTATGAACACTAAATTCACCGATTATTCAAGAAAATCTGAGAGAAAAAAAATACGGCTCAAGAATTTGAGGTTTGTTTGATCAAAATTGCATCAGAGTCATGGAAGTTTAAGATTTCCAACACCGCTCAAGAATTTGAGCTTCATAATCAATTGTGATAAACTCATCACTTGCAACAAATGGATATATAAATATAATAAGCGATTAACATAAAACTCGATGTTAAATAAAAAAATCATTTAAAAGAAGTAAAACAAATAAAGAGAAATAGAGAGAGTTTTAAGCAATCGAGAGTGTAAAGAATTGTTTTCCTGGTGGAAGAGGTAAAGATACTGGGGGCTGCGAAGTAGCCAAGTAGGCTTTTTATAATATGAAGGTGGTCAAAACCTTAACCCTAGATTTAAACTAATCACGGTTAAGACCGTTTTAACCATGGTTAAGTTAGGAACAAAACCATTTGGACCAATAAGAAATCTGTAACTCAGGAATAAAAATCCCAACCGAGATTTACCACTTAACCACTAAACCATTTGGTTGTTCGGTTCAGTTCGGTTCAGTTCGGTTCCAGTTCTTTTTCTGAATTTCGATTTTTCGAGTTTTGGAGAAAAATAGGACTTATTAACTAGTGTTGATTCAATTCAATTTAACATTCCTAGTTGTATCGGTTCAGTAATGATGAGAGAAACCATTTTTAATTGTTGTGATTTGTGAATTAGCATATTACTATATTAGTTTAATAGATAACAAATATGATATACTATCCATGGAGCTTCCCTATGAACAGAGTCAACGTTCTGTACTTCTGTATCCAACTATCCATTATACACAAAGCCTCTTCCTCTTTGATAACCCTTCATTCATCTTTTGTTAAGATCTTGATCCACTCTTTACCATACTAATGAATTCTTCTTTTTTCATCGGCTCAGTCGCGGCCGTAATAAGCATCTTCACGCTTTTTAGAAAATTCAGATTCCAACAAGATAAGAAAGATACTAAAGCTTCTTCTTTATCTCTTCCATCTCCTTCAACTTCTTTGTCTCGAACCTGGAAACACCATGTCTTCCCGAGCTTCCACGGGGCAGATGTCCGGAAAACCTTTCTTAGTCACATCATGGAATCGTTTAGAGGAAAGGGAATCGATCCGTTCATTGATAATCATATGGAGATAAGTAAATCGATCGGTCCTGAGCTCGTAGAAGCTATCAGAGGATCAAAGATCGCGATCGTCTTGCTCTCTAAGAACTATGCTTCTTCTTCGTGGTGTCTTGATGAGTTGGTGGAGATCATGAAGTGCAGGGAAGAGTTGGGTCAAATAGTGATGACCATTTTCTATGAAGTGGATCCAACTGACATAAGGAAACAAACCGGCTATTTTGGAAAAGTCTTCAGAAAAACATGTAAAGGTAAATCAAAAGAGCGTATTGAGAGATGGAGAAAAGCTTTGGAGGATGTGGCCACAATCGCCGGAGAGCATTCTCGCAACTGGTTTGCATTTCTACTTTCCTTGGTTAATACTAAGATATCAAGTATATTTATTTGTAGCTTTTAAAGAATATCGATACAAGTAATTACATATGTTTTAGATGTGTATGAGAAATTCTCATGACTAGACTAACGGTAGTACATTAATATCCTCCAATGTTAGGGGTAATGAAGCAGCCATGATCGAAAAAATAACAACTAATGTTTCAAACATCTTGAATACTTCCACACCATCAAGAGATTTTGACGGTTTAGTTGGGATGAGAACTCATATGGAAGAAATGGAAAGGTTGTTAAGGCTAGATTTGGATGAAGTGAGGATGATTGGGATTTGGGGTCCATCTGGGATTGGTAAGACCACCATCGCCAGGGTTCTGTTTAACCAAGTCTCAAGCAGCTTCCAAATGGGCGCAATCATGGTGAATATCAAAGGATGTTATCCAAGACCATGTCTCGATGAGTACAGTGCACAATTACAACTACAGAACCAAATGTTGTGTCAAATGATCAATCATAAAGATGTCATGGTTCCTCATTTAGGAGTGGCACAAGAAAGGTTGAAAGACAAGAATGTGTTTCTCGTTCTTGATGAAGTGGATCAATTAGGACAACTAGATGCCTTGGCGAAAGAAACTCGATGGTTTGGTCTTAGAAGTCGGATTATAGTTACAACAGAAAATCTAAGAGTTTTGAATGCGCATGGGATCAATCATATTTACAAAGTGAATTTCCCATCAAGTGATGAAGCTTTTCAAATCTTTTGTATGCATGCCTTTGGACAAAAACACCCATTTAAAGGTTTCTATGAACTTGCTTGGGAAGTTATGAATCTTGCTGGTAACCTCCCTTTGGGATTGAAGGTTCTAGGCTCTTCTTTGCGGAGAATGTCTAAGCAAGAGTGGAAGAGGACACTGCCAAGGTTAAAGAGTCGCCTTGACGGAGAAATTGAGAGCATTATAAAGTTTAGTTATGATGCCTTATGTGATGAAGATAAAGATTTATTTCTTTATATAGCATGTCTATTCAATCATCGAAAATCTCATAAAGTGGAAGAGGTTCTTGTAAATAAGTTCTTGGATGTGAGGCAAGGGCTTCACATCTTAGCTGAAAAATCTCTCATATTTATTGAGAACGAAATGATAGAGATGCATACTTTGCTAGCACGATTCGGAAGAGAAACTTCTCGTAAGCAATTTATTCATGGCCTTGCAAGTTGCAAAACGTCAACTTTTGGTTGGTGCAAGAGATATATTGGAACTTTTTAGTGACGATACAACGGTAAGTCTTGTCATTGCATTGTTGTCAGTAAATTGATTTTATATGATAAATTGATAACTAACCATGTCTACTTATATTTCTTTTTCAGGATAGTAGGAGTTTTATAGGGATACATTTAGACTTATCTATGAGTGACGAAGATTTGAATATAAGTGAGAAAGCACTTACAAAAAGGCCTGATCTCCAATTCGTAAGAATCTATGGCAATGATCTTGCTCATCATGACATGTTGCACTCATTGCAAGGTTTGATTTATCATTCTCAAAAGATTAGATCACTGTATTGGAGGAAATTTCATAATATATGTTTGCCTTCAACTTTTAATCCGGAGTTTCTTGTCGAACTAAATATGCGATCCAGCAAGCTTGAGAAGTTATGGGAAGGAACTAAAGTAAGTAATTTTGATAAAAACTTTCCATTTTCATTTTTTTTAATCTATAATTTATTTTTCGTAAAATTTTCTAGCTTAATAAACAAAATCCAATTTTATAGGTTAACGACATGGATATGTGTTCTACGACTTAGTTTTGTGTATGTGTGTGTTTAAGGAACAATCATATCAATATTTTCTTATTTTCTTTGCAGCCACTTATAAATCTCAAGTGGATGGATTTGAGTTATTCTGAGGATCTGAAGGAGCTTCCCGATCTTTCAACTGCCACTAAACTTGAAGAATTAATTCTTAATGATTGCTCAAGTTTACTTGAGCTTCCTTCTTCAATTGGGAATGCCATTAATCTCCAAGAGTTGGATCTTAGTTGGTGTTCAAGTTTAATTGAGCTTCCTTCTTCTATTGGGAATGCCATCAATCTCCAAAAGTTGGATCTTCGTTGTTGTTCAAGTTTACTTGAGCTTCCTTCTTCTATTGCAAAACTCATCAATCTCCAGATATTAGATCTTACCGACTGCCCAAGTTTGATTGAGTTTCCTTTTTTTATCGGAGATGGCATTAATCTCCAAAACAAGGTGTTTCTCAGAGGGTGTTCAAGTCTGGTTGAGTTTCCTTTGATTCTGAATATCACTAATTTTGAGGAATTGAATCTCAGTGGTTGCTCAAGTTTGGTGGAGCTCCCCTTCTCTATTGGTGATGCCACTAATCTCCATACGTTGGATCTTAGTAATTGCTCAAGTCTGGTGAAGCTCCCTTCTTCTATTGAGAATGCGAACAATCTCCAGAGATTAGATCTTTCTAACTGCTCAAATCTTGTGGAGCTTCCCTCTATTGGAAGTCTAACTAATCTTGAGAGACTATATCTTGATAATTGCTCAAGTCTTGTGAAGCTTCCATCCTCTCTCAGAAATGCCCCTAATCTCCAACAACTTTTACTAAAATATTGTTCAAGTGTTGTGGAGCTCCCCGCTATCAGGAATGCCACTAATCTCGAGATATTGGAGCTCAATTATTGCTCAAGTCTATTGGAGCTCCCTCCTTCTATTGGAACTGCCACAAATCTTCAAATATTAGATATTAGCGGATGCTCAAGTCTCGTGAAACTACCGGACTCTATTGGAGATATCATTCATCTCGGATTGTTTAATCTGTATAACTGCTCAAGTCTAGTGGAACTTCCTTCTTCTATAGGAAACCTTCAAGAATTGTATGAGTTGAGAATGTGTGGATGCTCAAAGCTAGAGGCTCTTCCAGTAAACATCAACTTGAGATCTCTTGATACACTTGATCTTAAAAATTGCTCGCAGTTGATAAGTTTTCCTGAAATCTCCACAAACATTAAATATCTTGCGCTCGATGGAACTGCAGTAAAGGAAGTTCCTTTGTCGATCATGTCGTGGTCTCGTCTTTCTGACTTTCATATTTCATACTTTGAAAGCCTCAAGGAATTCCCGCATGTTCTTGACATCATCACGGAGCTGTATTTACGCCAAGATATACAAGAAATTGCTCCATGGGTTAAGGGAATCTCTCGTTTACGTGTACTTAGACTCTACGATTGCGACAATCTGATATCAGTCCCCCAACTTTCTGAGTCCCTATGTTACATAGATGCAGACAATTGTAAGTCCCTTGAGAGACTGGATTGTTCCTTTAACAATCCAGAGATTCGACTCAACTTCACCAACTGCTTCAAACTGAATCAAGAAGCCATAGACCTCATCATGCACACATCAACTCGTGAACATGCCATCTTACCCGGTATACAAGTGCCTCCCTACTTTAATTATCGAGCTACTGCTGGAGATTTCTTGACAATCAAGTTCAATGAATCGCCTCTTCCTACATCCTTGAGATTTAAGGCTTGTATCATGCTGGTTAAGGTTAATGAAGAAACTGGTGATGATGGCAGTTTGACATCCGTATATATTGACATCATGGACAAACAAAATGATCTCACAGTTCCGTGTACACCAAGCAGTCATCATCTATATCTACTTGTAACAGAGCATATCTACACATTTGAAGTTGAAGCAGAGGACGTGACTTCCACCGAGCTTGTCTTTGAGTTCAAAACAAACAATAGCAAGTGGAAGATAAGAGAATGTGGGCTACTCCAAATCTTGGAGGTTCCTTCGCGTTATTGAACATTATGATAACTTCAGAGATGACATCGATGGAAGAGGTTAGAAAACTTTACTCCATTTTCATCTTTAATTAATTTTAAGAAGATTATACTTACGTTGAATTTGTGTAATGTTGTGTTATGTTTAATTGAAGGCCAAGTTATTATATTTCAGTTGGTTATACAGATTTAATTTTGATCAAATTCACTTCCTCAGAAGTAAAATTATTCATTTTCTTCCTTAACTTACAAAGGAAATTAATTGATGGGGAACACCAATGACTTAAACTGATTAATATTTAGTGGGCTTCTTCAGCCTATCAAAGGCCCATATCCACAACAATTGCCTCCAAAAACCGTCGGATTCATCTTCAACCTCCGGATTAGACTCGCCGGAAAACACAACACCTCCGTAGGAAACATCCAACGGCATCAATACGCCAACGTCAGACCATTACCGCCGCGAAAACTCCACCAAACAAGACGACGCGAAGACGAATTGTGGTTTATAAAGATAGGGATAATATTGTAATTTCAAGTAAATAGAAAACTGTCATCATCTTCTTCTTCATCAGATCCTAGTTTTGAGAGATCCTTCACTTTGTCTTCTCCTTCAGGTCAAAAGCTCAATTTCACTTACAAGTAATCAGATATTTTCTCTCTTTATCAATCATTCTAAATTTTCAATCGCGATTTTGAAACTTATCCGAATTGCGTTTGCTAACTTGATCTGAGATTCTTGTAGATCATGTTTGTTTAATCTTGTATGCTTATGCTTCTTCTGTCTACATTTGTAGGGATTTGGATCAGTGTTTAATCTCTCAAGTGTTGTTTTTAAGGTTCTGAACAAAATCCATGGATCAAGCAGAACTGACTTTGGAGCAGGTTTGTGACCAAATCCATAGGATACACACATTACAGATTTTGACTTTCATATTTTGCATAGAGTAATTGAATCATTGTTTTGGTCTGATTATGTTTTACATCTTTGTAACTTTGACTTCTTAGAAATGTTAATTATGTGTGTTTTTGTATGTTGATTGTATTGAAAATGTTGATAGGGTTTACGGTATTTAATCTCTTTTTTTTTGTTATGTTACCTTGCAGGTATTGAAAAGAGACATACCATGGGAGACTTACATGACAACTAAGCTGATTTCAGCGACGGGTCTCCAGCTTTTAAGGCGATATGATAAAAAAACCGAAAGTGCAAGGGCACAGTTACTGGATGAAGTAAATTCTTCTACAACTCTTTCTTCTCGTTTTAAAACAGTTTATAGATACTTGAGTCAGTTTCTATGTGTTGTTAGTGGTTGAAGTTTTGTATAATGACTATTGGAAGCATTTTAAGAAGTAATTATGAAGTAATTGTGGTGTTGTTATTGCAGGATGGTCCAGCTTATGTTCATCTGTTTGTTAGCATCTTACGTGATATATTCAAGGAAGAAACAGTGGAATATGTTTTGGCTTTGATTTATGAAATGCTCTCAGGTAAATCAAACCCTGTAGATATTTTTTCCATTTAAATTTTCTTCATTTTTCTATACTGACTAATGTTAATGCATCAACTGTTTTTCAGCAAACCCAACACGAGCTCGGTTATTCCATGACAAATCTTTGGCACATGAGGATAATTACGAGCCTTTCTTGAGGTGAGCCCCTATGCGATAGTTTTAGGACTGGAATTTGATCTAGGTAAGTATTGTTTCCCAGGATAGAGTTGCTTATTGGACTTATTGCATTTTGCTCATTCTCTTACTTGACCTATTAACGTTTCAGATTTCCTTTAGAGTTCTACTGTTTACATCTATGGGGTCAAATGAATGAAACGGCTATTTCTCAAAAAAAAGAAAGAAAGCTGTATCTGTGTTATGTTTAGTGGGACATTTTCACATGATTTGATATCTTAGTGGTTCCAGCACAAGATTTCATTGCTTTGGCTGTTCTATCGCCTTGGCCCTTGCTTGTTTTGTCTGAGATCAAAAATATCTTATGTTTATTAGTTTAACTACAATCTTCCTTACAAAAGGGGAAGCATATGCAAAATTCCATTGGGGGGAAACTGCTTTCAATTATATTTTTGCTTGATTTTGGCTGCTTAACTTCAAAAGTATGCAAGCTAAAAAGAGATGTCCGTTTTCAGGTTGCTGTGGAAGGGAAATTGGTTCATTCAAGAAAAAAGCTGCAAGATCCTTGCCTGGATAATAAGGTATTCAATATTGCTTATCTATCATACTTCTATCAAACATGTATGTAACATACCTCGTTTACATATAGTGCTAGGCCAAAAGCTGGTAATGGTGTTATTGCTAATGAAGAAGCTTCGGGTTCAAAGAAACAAATTACTACAATTGATGATGTTCTCAAGGGGTTGGTGGAATGGCTTTGTGCTCAGGTTTCTTCTTCGTTTCGCTTTCTCTCTTTCCTCTTCGTTTTCTTTCTAGTTTATGTTGGTCTTGCATTGGTGTTTAAGTGTCAGTTGTCTTTGTCTTGTAGATAATGCCATTGTTAAAGCTAGATCTCAATGTAGCATGTAAATAGTGGGAAAAACTGAGGCAGTTAACATTTTTCTTTTTGTGGAAATCAGCAATAACAATTCTACTCTTGCCATGCCTTTGTTAGATTATGCAAATGCAAATGCTAACACAAACCAAATTAGTTCAATTGAAAACAAACAATTCTTCAGCGTAGGCAAAACTCTCTGATTTTGGTAAATATTTCGATGCATGTTTGGTGATATGGAATGAACATTTATGTTGTGACATGGTGAATCCATAGATATAACAATCCTTAACTTTGATGTGTAGTTGAAGCAACCTTCTCATCCTACTCGTGGTGTTCCAATTGCAATTAGCTGCCTGTCGTCATTGCTTAAGGAACCTGTTGTCAGATCGTCATTTGTTCAGGCAGATGGGGTTAAGTTACTTGTCCCTCTTATTTCCCCAGCATCCACTCAGCAGTCTATCCAGGTAACTATATATTTAGTGAAAAATATGTTACTCGTGAAAGTAGTTTTCAGTGAAAAATGTTCACTAAAGCTGTAAAAAAGTATTGCAGTTTCCAAAGTTCTTGGCAGAAAGGCGATGATTAAATTAGTAACGATAAGATAGTTCTGTTTCAGTTTTCAGAAGGAAGAACAGCTCTCTGTTTTGTCATAATTCTTCAGTACCTAATTTATGTGATTTGTATTGTTTTGGCCAACAGCTTTTGTATGAAACATGTCTCTGCGTGTGGCTTCTGTCCTATTATGAGCCTGCAATAGAGTACTTGGCAACATCTAGGACAATGCAAAGGCTCACGGAAGTGGTTAAGAGCTCGACTAAGGAAAAGGTGAGCTATGATTTCTTATGTGACTTGGTCATTGTTATCCTGCAATACCAAGATTTTTGTTTCTTTTATTTGTTTTTGGATCTTTCATTTTCATAAAATGTGTGTTTGTTATTATTTTAATCTTACAGGTTGTCAGGGTGGTCATACTGACATTCAGGAACTTGCTTCCAAAAGGTACATTTGGTGCCCAGATGGTTGATCTTGGACTCCCACATATTATCCACAGTCTTAAAACACAAGCATGGAGTGACGAGGTAAGAAGACGATTTCTTATTAGCTGTGATTATGTGGAAGATGAATTTCTTTATTTTCTGCTAAATCTACAGCGAGAAATCTGGTTATTCAAGTGATTTTTAGTACATGGTCGTAGTTAAACCCGCTAAATTCTGAACTTGTAAGGACTTGTTGGATGCACTGAACCAACTAGAAGAAGGGCTAAAAGAAAAGATCAAGAAATTGAGTTCGTTTGACAAGTATAAGCAAGAGGTTCTTCTTGGTCATCTTGACTGGAACCCAATGCACAAAGAGGCCAATTTCTGGCGTGAGAATGTCACAAGCTTTGAAGAGAACGACTTCCAGGTATTCGTTAAACCTGTCTCGGGAATCAACCACCACAACAAACACTTAACCACCTGTTAAAACTTGTGGATGCAGATACTCAGGGTCCTCCTCACGATCCTTGACACATCGACTGATCCAAGATCTTTGGCTGTAGCTTGCTATGATCTCTCACAGTTCATACAGTACCATGCAGCAGGGAGAGTGATCGTAACAGACCTCAAGGCGAAAGAACGAGTGATGAAACTGATGAACCACGAGAACGCGGAGGTTACCAAGAACGCCCTCTTGTGCATCCAGAGGCTTCTCCTGGGTGCTAAGTACGCTAGCTTCTTGCAAGCTTGAGGGAACTTCCATGTTCCTTTCTATATATGGAAAGTAACCAAAAAACACACAGATTGTGTTTTCCTTTTTTACCTATCCAAACAAAACCTTCCCCCAACTCCGGCCTGCTTAAAATCTGCTATTGTATGCTTAAATAAATAATTTCTGGGTTGTTTTTTTCGTCCTTATTTTGTACTCCCTCTGTATCTATTTAATTGTCGTTTTAACCTAATCAGTTAAATTAAGGAAATATGGAAAATTACAAGTCTATCCTCAAAAACATTACAAATTACAAAATTGCTTATAAGTCTATCCCTTTCTTCTCCGACGAAAACAACTAAGAACAAGCTTTCCCTTTCTTCGATTAGGGTTCAGAGTTCAATGAAAGGGTCTAGATTTAGCTCTTCTTTACAAGATCGCCCCATGATTCTAGAAATTGCTCGAGAGTATCCTCAAGATCTGAGACGACATCGTCGTCGCCGTGTCTCCACCACCGCTCAGGGAAGCTCCTCCGGCGGAACTGTTTGGGTTTTTGTGAAGATTCTTCGTCGACGACGCACCACCCATCCTTCGGCACTTTGTACGACTGGGTCAACGGTCGTAATTTCAATATTATCCAGGAGCAGCTCGGTGGTATTACCTACGATCTTGAGTGGAACAATGGTACATCCTTCTTATACACGCTCGACGAGTCAAAATCGTGTCGCTCTGTTCAGCTCGAGGTCAGTAGTTTCTGTTAACGACTCTTGTCATAGATCTTAGAATTCCTTTTGGTTGTAGAATAGGAACAAATTGGAATTTGAGCGACGGATTTGGTCAATTTTTTGTTGGTTTGTGTGATTTCACGGAGAAATGAGAGTAAGAAAAGCCAGAGATTGCTTCAATTTGAAGCAACAGTGGAGGAAGATATGGTCAATTTTGTTCTTACATGCTCCGACAATATCCCTTCAGGATCTGTTAACATGAAGTAAAGTGTGCTGTGGATAGCCACTGGCTGTGACTTAAAGTTGAGCAACACCGGGAGCTTTATGTTGGACGGGATGGTCCCTCGTTTGGTCCACACATTACTCAGAGAATCATATACTTCGTACTCTCCTTCACATCCAACCCACAAAACCTTATACCCATGACTGGTGGAGTTTCCATTTAGAGTCATTCCTACTGCAACACGAGACCAGACCTTGAACGACCTAGCGGGCAACTCTCTGAAAGACTTGGTCAGCGGGTTGCTCACATAGAAGTTGCGATGACCAATGTCGAGGAAGCACACTAGACCTCCTGCAGAAGCCATTGGCAAAACAATACTCTCCTAATATCAGATGCTCCCTTTGATTCCAACCTCCCAAAGCCCACCTGGTCAAATCTTTTGATGTCACTTTGTATTTTCATATTCTCATTTCACTTTGTTTGGAGTATGCAATTTGTATAACAACACAACTTTCCCTGTTTCTTTGTGTTGATTTGTTGATTCTGGACATTCATTGAGTTAGGTTTAGCTCGTTTGCTTCTTGGTTTCACAGATGTGTGTTTTTGTTATTAGTTGTTTGATTAAGGGTATTTTAGGCATAATAAAGCAAATGTTAGTTAAAAACTCCAAAACGACATCTAATTATAAACTAAATGACTTGACTAAAACGACATTTATTTCAATACAGAGGGAGTATTTATTTATTGAATTATTCAATTAAAAAAAAAAAAAGGCCTTGAGGTATTTCTATTTGTTAACGACACAATTTTGGCCAGCTTAAACGGAGAAGAAGATAACTTTGATTTATTTTGGTTGCATGTTTAGTAAGATTTATGCATTCTCTACAATTGGGTTATATTGAACTTTTTAATAAACCAATGCAATGGATTTTCATATTGTTTCTTCTCCTTTTCCTTCTCGTCTCTATCTTCATTGACTTTGTTTTTTTTTTATATATATCTGCAATTAATTTCAATCAAACAAAACCCAAAATTACACATTGATATAACATACACAAGTTCAACGTAAGTAATGTACAACACCTAATTTTCTTAAAATTAATTAAAGATGAAAATGGCATAAGATTTTCTAACCTCCTCCATTGATCCCGACTCTGAAGCTCTCATCATGTTCACTAACATGAAGGAACTATCCAGCAAAGACTTACATGCATCTTTAAGCTAAGAACAGTACCTGTCAAAGAAACAAGTAGACCAAGTAAGAGATCAACATTCAAGTTTCCATGTAAGCTTTGTCCTAACAAAACAGATCAACCAGGAATATTATAAGCATTTGAAAAACTTAAAAAGGTAAATGATATATGAAATTGTCCTCTGCAAACATAACATCAAAGTTCATTAATCCTTGTCCAATGACTAAGCACATGTCAACTTGCAAAATCCTTGTCCGATATACTAATCAAACCACATAATTTTTGTACAATGTTGAATAATTACTCTTTCTTCTTCCTTTGTTTTGTTCATCCATTGCAAGAATGAGATCAAATTCCCTGAAAATATTTGACCACGTTACATCCACCAAAACCCTAAAACCAAAATCACAAAACATCATTCAGATTCTACAGCTCGCCAGTGTTGAATCTTCAGATTCTTCCTTCTCCTGCAATTAAATTCAATTAAACAATACCCATTGATAATCATACACAAGTACAATGAAAGTATTGTGCAATTTTATAAACCTAAAATTAATTAGAGATGAAAATGGCTTACGATTTTCGAACCTTCTCTATCGATGCCATCTCTAAAGCTTTCATCATGAAGGGACCTCCAAGATCTGGAGTAGCCCGCATTCTCTGATCTTCCAGTTGTTATCGTCTGTTTTGAACTGAAAGACAAGCTCGGTGGAAGTCACCTCCTCTGCTTCAACTTCAAATGTGTAGATATGCTCTGTTAAAGCTGGATGTATAGTATGGTTACTTGGTGTACACAGAACTTCGAGATCCTTCTGTTTATCCATGATGTCAATATATATCATCATATCATAACGCGATTCATCTTCATCATCACTTTTTTCATCCTTAACAAGCATGATAAAAGCCTTACATCTCAAGGATGTAGGAAGAGTTGACTCATTCAACTTGATTGTCACAGAACCTCCACATGTAGCTCGGTGATTGAAGCAGTCAGGCACTTCTGTACCGGGTAATATCACAAATCTATCAGTCGATGTGTGCATGATGAGGTCTCTGGCTTCTTGATTCAGTTTGAGGCATTTGACAAATCGGAGACAAATTTTTGGATTGTTAAAGGAACAATCCAGTCTCTCAAGAGATTGACAATTTTCTACAAGTAAATCAGATAGTGAATCTGAAAATTGGGGGAGTGATACCAGATTATTGCAGTTGTAGAGACTAAGTGCACCTAAACGAGACATTCCCTTGACCCATGGAGGAACTTCTTTTATATCTTCATTTACCAAAACCAATTTTGTGATGATGTCAAGAGCATGCGGGAATTCCTTGAGGCTTTCAAAGTATGACATCTCAAAGTCGGAGAGACGAGACCACGACCTGATCGACAAAGGAACTTCTTTTATTGCAGTTCCTCCGAGGTTGAGACGGTCAATTTTTGTGGAGATCTCAGGAAAACTTTTCAACTTCGAGCAACCTGTAAGATTAAGTATACTGAGAAATTCCAAGTTGATATTAGTTGGAAGAACCTCTAGCTTTGAGCATCCATACATTCTCAACTCATACAATTGTTGAAGGTGGCCTATAGAGGAAGGAAGCTCCATCAGACTTGAACAGTTAGGTAGATAAAAATTTCTGAGATTAGTTAAAACTCCAATGGAGGAGGGGAGTTTCACGAGACTTGAGCATCCGCTAATATCCAATTCCTGAAGATTTGTGGCAGTTCCAATAGAAGGAGGGAGCTCTTGTAGACTTGAGCATCCACTAATATCCAATATCTGAAGATTCGTTGCATTCTCGAGAGCGGGGAGCTCCACAACACGTGAATAATTTCTTAGAAAGAATTCATGGAGATTAGGGGCATTGATAGAGGATGGGAGCTTCACATGACTTGAGCAATTACTAAGATTCATGCGCTCAAGTTTAGTCAAATTCCCAATAAAAGAAAGCTCCAAAAGATTTAAGCAATCCGAGAGATCTAATATCCGGAGATTGGTGGCATTCTCAATAGAAGAAGGGATTTTCACCAGACTTGTACAATGACTAATATTCAAATTTTGAAGATTAGTGGCATTCCCAATAGAAGAAGGAAACTCCACTAAACTTGAGCAATTTGGAAGAATTAATTCTTCGAGTTTAGTGGCAGTTGAAAGGTCGGGAAGCTCCTTCATATCTGTAGCATAACTCAAATCCATCCACTTGAGATTTCTAAGTGGCTGCAAATCAAATACGAGAACACATATAAAAAGGAGTTTGTTAATTACAAATAAAATTTTAGGAAAAGCAAATTATAGATTAAAAGAAAATTAAAAATTGAAAATTTTAATCAAATTTACTTACTTTAGTTCCTTCCCATAGCTTCTCAAGCTTGCTCTCTTGCATTTTTAGTTCGACGAGAAACTCCGTATTAAAAGTAGAAGGCAAACATATATTATCAAATTCATTCCAATGCAGTGATCTAATCTTTTGAGAATGATAAATTAGACCTTGCAGTACTGACTGCAGTCCCTTAGGTTGAGCACTATTGATTCTTACGAATTGAAAATCATGCATTCTCTCAAGTGCTTCCTCACATATATTCAGTTCTTCCTCAGTTTCAGAGAAATCCAAATTTATTCCTATAAAACGCTTACTATCCTGAAAAAAAAACCATAACAAATATAAGTAGAGACGACTAGTTATCAAATAAACTCAATTTGTAGGCAAAACTTACTGTTGAATCGTCACTGAGAAGTTCACATGTATCTCTTTCACCAACCAAAAGCTGACGTTTCGTAAGGCCATGATGAATGAATTGCTTACGGGAAGTTTCTCTTCCGAATTGCTCTAGCAGAGTATGCATGTGTATGTTTCCGTTTTGAATAGATATGAGAGATCTCTCAACTAGGACGTGAAGACCATGCCTCACATGTAAGAACTTATTTGCAAGAACCCCTTCCACTTTATGAGCTGATTCATAGTTGAAAAGGCAGGCTATATAAATAAACAGATATTTATCTTCGTCACGTAAGGCATCATAACTGAACTTTATAATGCTCTCTATTTTTCCGTCAAGACGACTCTTTAACCTTGGTAGTATCATTTTCCACTCTGGCTTAGACATCCCCCGTATAGCGGAGCCGAGAACCTTCAATCCCAAAGGGAGTTCACCAGCAAGGCTTGTAACTTCCTTAGCAAGCATATAAAAACCTTCATATGGGTGTTTTTGTCCAAAGGCATGCATACAGAATATTTGTAAAGCTTCATCACTTGATGGAAATTTCACTTTGTAAATATGATGGATCCTATGGGCGTTTAAAACTCTTAAATCTTCTGTTGTGATAATAATCCGACTTCCAGAACCAAACCATTGTCTTTCTTTCGCCAAGGCATCCAGTTGTCCTATGTGATCCACTTCATCAAGAACGAGAAACACTTTCTTGTCTTTCAACCGCTCTTGTGCCACTCCTAAATGAGAAATCTTGATATCTTTTTGATTAATAATCTGAGACAACATTTGGTTTTGTAGTTGTACTTGTGCATTGTACTCATCGAGACAAAGACTTTTACAGTATTCTTTGATATTCACCATGATTGCACCAAGTTGGAATACGCTGGAGACTTGGTTAAAGAGAACTGTAGCGATGGTTGTCTTACCAATCCCGGGCGGTCCCCAAATCCCAATCATCCTTACTTCATCATCCAAATCTAGGCGTAACAACCCTTCCATTTCTTCAATATGAGTTCTCATCCCAACTAAACCGTCAAAATCTCTTGATGGTGTGGAATTATTCAGTATGTTTGAAACATCAATGGCAATTTTCTCGATCATAGCCGCTTCACTGTTCCTAACATTGGAGAATATCAATATACAGCCGTTAATTAGTGTAGCATGAAATTTTCTCATACACATCCAAAACATGTATATTTTCTTGTATTGATATTCTTTAAAAGCCTACAAAGAAATATAGTTTGAATTCTTAAATAAATATTAATTAGGGAAAGTAGACATGAAGAGGACAAACCATTTGCAAGAATGCTCTCCGGCGATTGTGGCCACATCCTCCAAAGCTTTTCTCCATCTCTCAATATGCTCTTTTGTTTTACCTTTACATGTTTTTCTGAAGGCTTTTCCAAAATCACCGGTCTGTTTCTTTATGTTAGTTGGATCCACTTCATAGAAAATGGTCATCACTATCTGACCCAACACTTCCCTGCACTTCATGATTTCCACCAACTCATCAAGACACCACGAAGAAGAAGCATATTTCCTTGAGAGCAAAACGATCGCGATCTTTGATCCTCTGATAGCTTCTACGAGTTCAGGACCGATCGAGTTACTCCTCTCTATATTATTATCAATAAATGTGTCGATTCCCTTTCTTCTGAACGATTCCAAGATGTGACTAAGAAAGGTTTTTCGGACATCTGCACCGTGGAAGCTCGGGAAGACATGGTGTTTCCAGGTTCGAGACAAAGAAGTTGGAGGGGACGGAAGAGATAAAGAAGAAGATTTAGTATCTTCCGTATCTTGTGGGAATCTGAATTTTGTAAAATGCCTGAAGAAGCCTACGGCTGAGCCAAGGAAAAAAGAAGAATTCATTAGTATGGTAAAGTGTGGATCTTAACAAAGATGGATGGATCGAGGCTTTGTGTACAGACCGTTGGCCACTCTGTTGGCACAGAAACTCCATGGATGTTTCCAAGATAGCTCATCCGGAATCAACTTGCCATTCTCATCATCGTTCGTGGAGCATATCTTTCGTCTTTTACGAGATTCGGATTCCACATCCTGACTCGTTGCTTTCCTCTTGGAACAGCTCAAGCTCATAACAGAACCCATGAGAACTTAGATTCTTGATGAATCAAAAAGATTCACTGCAGCAATTATTAATTCCCAAAATTAGGCGAAATACAAACTAGAACACATAATCAAGAAATGGGCTCAAAACACTAATCGATAATTTATGTGAAACTTAACTAAATGAAACTTAAAAATAGGGACGTGAAAATCTTACCGATGCAAGAAAAGATGAGAAATCTCCAGGAGTAGAAAAATCTTAAGATCTCGGATTCGCCTTTTGTTTGGTTCAGAGAAGAATTTTGTAGTTGAGTTAATTGACGCACAGTGTAATTTATGTATTTAATGTAATTTTGTAGTTGAAAGTTGAAAGAATTTGTGATATAGAACGTTAAAGACTCTGTTGGCACATAAACTCAGTGGATGTTTGCAGGAAAATGGAAGAGATAAAAGAAGAAGATATCCTAGAGATAAATGCAGGAAGGATTCTAACTAAAATGAAGAAGCTGTGTGTGAATGGTTATAGACTGTTGACGCGTCTATTGGCACAGAAACTCCATGGATGTTTCTTGGAGAGTATAGTGAGATTTCGTGGAAATGTTGCTAAAGACAAAATCACTGTCCCTATGCTCATAAAGGGATTGCGAAGGCTTAAGAAAGAGGAAGTATGTGTGAACGGACACAAAATTTATTTTATGGAAAATGTTTCTACCGACAAAATTATTGACCCTATCATGTAGGCTCAGCATTTCGTTGAATTTTCTCGGAATTCAAATAAGGATATATGATTGTGTTTGTTATGATTGAAAAAGGTCTTATTGAACATGTATGAGAATTTTAAAATTGTAACTACAATTTATTTCAATCTATGAACATGTATTATTTTTATTTGGATCGTGTAAAGAGTATTAAAATTTATTTTAATAGGATGAGATCACTCACTATCTATTAACCTCGAAAATGATACTTTCTCGTGTAAGTTCCATCTATATTCCTTAACATTGCATCAACAATATCTCATTCTGAATATTACAGTAGAACCTCTATAAATTAATACTCGATAAATTAATAACCTCTATAAATTAATAAATTTCTCCGGTCCCGAGTTGGGACTAGTGTAAATTTTGACACAATTCGATAAAATAATAAGATAATAATTTTTTTAGAAATCATATGTAAATATATGGTCCCATCAATACTATAAATTAATAATTTTATAAATATGTGGAAATATATTTATAGATATGTTATATATGAAAATATTTAGTGAAAATATGGTCCCATTATGTTTTGTTAAAATTCATCGAAAACTTTTGATATTATCTGTTAGACATGATAATTATTATTTTTATTTGTAATTGATTCAAGAAAATTATTGATTATAACAAAAAACTTAGTTTTAAGTATTTTTTAAAAATAAATTACGAAATAAGACAAATATCTCTATAAATTAATAATTATTAATTTATCGATAAATTAAAACCTCTCTAAATTAATAAAATTTCACGGTCCCAACGTTATTAATTTATAGAGGTTTTACTGTATTTGTCCTAATGGAAATTTTAAAATCGATTAGTGTACAAAAGTAGAAAACAATCCTATTACTCGATTTGAATGGTTTAAACTCATCTTAAAGAGTGCTTTACATCAACAAGGTTTAAAAGCTTTACATCGTTTCTCACACTATTGACATCATTGAGGAATGTCTATAAATTGCAATAAATAAAACTCTCAGTTTTATGTGCAAAGCTATCAATCTCAATAATAACGATCCATCAGTAGATATTTAATCGTGTATAAGATCATTTAACAAGGGTTTTCAAGGGAAATACCAACAAGATTCTTCACATCGTTTCTCACTCTATCGACATCACTGATGATGCTTAAGAGAATTTTCAATTTTATGTGCAAAAGCCAACAATCAGAAACGATCAAACGACAAAGGTTCTGCGATTGAGACTTTGAATTTGCAATATCATCAACTTTCCGCAGTGATACAGTCCAGCAAAGACTCACATGCATCTTCAAGCAAAGTCCAGTACCTGTCAAAGATACAGTAGACGAGTCACAGATCAAGATTCGAGTTTCCAAGTGAGTTTTTTCCAAACAAAACAGATTAAACAGGAAAATTCTGAAATGGAAATGGAAGTGTCCAATTGTGACAATGGTATGCCATTTTGAAGTCTTATAAACCAATCCAACCATTTTGAAAGACAACCTAGCTGAATGTTTAGAGGTAGCATCTGTCTAAACCAAAATTTAATATCTGCATTCAGCTTCTTTAGTCTCTAATGGTTATCGCCTTCTCAAAACCTTGAGCTCCACCATAATATGGATCAGGAACAAACTGGTCGTTGTGTTTCTTGCAATACGAACACATTAGCTTGACCTGAAAAAGTCAAACAAATGTTCTGAAAAAATTCCTTATAAGAGTTACTAAATTCAGCAAACAACTTGTTAGAGATAGAACCAGTTTCAAAACCAAAACCTTTTTCAACATAGTAAAACTATGTTCTCTTTCCCTCGTCCTAACCCGATCAAATCCCCAAAGCTCTTTATTACTTAGATGAGTCTCACAAACGAATTCTCATCCCTACTTATAAATAAAACGTAAAGGTATAACAAAATAGGAAGTATTCTTAACACAACAACAAACACCAACGATACCTTCTTATCTGCATTGGGCGGGAAATTCCCTCTGGCTTTCTACCTTGGATCTGCCATATCCCCTTTTAAAAGAAGAAAACAAAAAAAACAGTTTGCAGAATCAAAAACTGAATCAGAGACATGAATTTCAAAGTCTCCACTGCTCCTTACTCTAAAGCCAAAATAGATTATTGTTTTTGTTCGTCTCTAAATCTCTAATAATAAGAGCAGCTTCACAGTCAAAACAAGTTCAGAAACATGAATTTCAAAGTCTCTACCAAATTAAATCCACCAAATGACCAAAACCCAAAATCCAAAATCAATCCTTTTCTACATCTGAAAGCATCAAATTCACTAATCGTTCAAATCAACCATCAATCTTCTTACACAACCCTAAAGTTAGATTATTTACTACACCTCGTGATAATCAATGGTTCCAGCGGAATCAATGTAGAATTTGGAAGCGAGGCCTCTCTTCTTCACAATATCTCTAAAGACACCTTCAGCTGCTGGACTCCGGCAAATGTTTCCGAGACAGACAAAAAGAACAGAGAAAGGTTTGGTTTCGCTGCTCTGTTTCGGAGCCCCCACTGAAGATGATGCAAAGCATCTAAGGGAATGAGACAGACATTGTGGGTTTTTTCTCGGAAAATCGAAAAGAGAATTGGGTTTTTATCAGATGATCGAAAAGGAAGAAATCGAGTGTAGTGGCAAAATGGTAAATAGGAAGAGAATGTTGGAGAAGTGGAGAGGTTGGGAGAGTAAATATTGCAACGGCGTCATCATCATCATCGCTCCCTGAAGAAGAGAGGTCTCGTTGCGTTGACACTTTCACATCTCTTTGCTTATTCCAACATTTCACCAAAATTTGGCCGCACGTGTGAACCATAAGTGTATGAACATAGATGGCGTGGAATAATCAGGCGGTCACTTAATTCTAAAATTATAAAACAAATCCTAAAACATTATTAGAGGATATATACAATAATAATAAAAAAAAGTGTATAAAGATTTAACTAATCTTATCTAAATTAGAAATCCAATCCTTTTCTAATTAACTAAGTATTGGATTGGGGAATAAATGGTTCCTTAGGAGCATAAGAAGTCTCGTTTTTTGAGATTCCTAACTTATAAGATTGTTTTTGTTTTTAATAAGATTTAAAAGATAATTTGCTTCTAAATGTCTGAATCCATTGCTAGCGTGCAACAAGAGTTGGAGAACAAGAATATGACCATCAAATGACCATTGAGACACA